>PVJX010005757.1:0-82716 GCA_004027295.1 Dolichotis patagonum
GCACAGCACTTCCTGCATCCGCACAGCACTTCCTGCACCCACACAGCACTTCCTGCACCTGCACAGCACTTCCTGCATCCACCACCTTCTCCTCAACCAAGCAGCAGCCCTTACTTTGGGCTATACCCTCTTGTGGAAGTTTGAGTATCAGTGCAATTGCACATCGTTAGAAAGTGCAAAATCCACAACACTTTTGAGACATATTTATACAGAAGCATGAGGGAAAAAAATTAGTTCTGGCTTCAAATCACCTTTAACCTACCAATCACAAGCTTCCAGCATGAAGAGAGAGTCATTAAGCATCAGCACTTTGTGGAAATACACAACGCAGCCTTGAAGAGTGAAATGAAGCAGTCACGTACCATTTTAAGACTCCACATGCATAAGTATTGAAGTCTTTGTCATTTATCTTAAAACAAAAATATATTATGGTTATCTGTTTTTTAACAACCAGACAAAAATAACTACATTTAAGCAATCAGATTAATACTTTCTGCATAAACACATACTCTCAGTGCACACAGTACAGAGTAGTAGAAAGTTAAAGATATTACACATAATGTGGTTACAAATAACTGTGACAGATTATTATTTCAATAGTTCTTTGAAAAAATCATATCTTTCCAATGATCATATGTCCTTTATAAATTATTAAATGTTCTTACTATGATGGCAAATGAAGTGATAGCGTTAGCATTTCCCCAACATAGCCAGCTTCCCTTCCTTCCTTCCTTCAAGCCTTTCTTTAACCAACCTTCCTTCTTTCCTTCTTTCCCTCCTTTAATAAACAACCACAGAAATAGCATTAACACAAACAGGCATATCTGGGATTATCTCTTGAAAACAGATACAGCTTCCTCACCATCCAAAATTTAAAGCATTTTTAGCTGCAACTGCAATTATACCCCACTGCTTTGTAAAAAGAGATCTTCTTAAATATTATTCTATATATGAAATTTGAAATGAATACTAGAGTAGTGAACATAAGGTCTGAGCCCACAGCATATATATGCATACATATATTATTTTAGCAACATTGTTACCTTGTTTCATAATGTTTCTTAAGAGTCACAGATGTGTAGTTAGGTGGCAAATTTCACTTGTGAGGCCACAAAATACTCCTATATAAGTCCAACAACAGCAGGTACCACATATCTAAATGAATCCTGAATTCTCTGATAAAGTAACTTTATCAAAAACTGGTTCTCTTGCATTATTTTGGTTATTTTCCAATTTTTATACCCAAGAATAAAGTGGTGAAAGTTTTGTTCCTTTATTTTTCAGCTAGATATAAATGGGAAGAAGCAAAGGAAATTAAAGTACATTATATCACGTAAGTGCGGGTGGTCCATGGCAATGTTCCCCCTTTTCGAATGTAAGAATAAGCTCATCTTTCCCTCTCTAGGTCTTTCCCTCATCAGGACTGTCTTCCTTTTCTATGACAACTGGAAGCCAGTGCTGACTTTCTGCTTATGAATTCATTTTCAAATTAGCAAATATATTACAAATTTCACTGTGCTTCACAACTGAAGGAGGCTGAGGTCTATTTCTGCACTGTCTGGCTATTTTATGAGTGGTTAAATGGAAGTGAGGGCAGACAGAGGACTCAAGGAGGAGAAAATGACATCTAAACATTCTGACCACTTGTCTTCTTTTCCAAAAGCAAAAGTCACGAAACTGAAAGTGAATCCACCGTGATGTCTCCGGGTAGTCCTCACTTCACGTGAGACGCAGGGAGGTCCTGGTCTCTGCTCCGCTCAGCTCTGAGAACAAGAGAGAGGAGCAGCAGGATGCGCTCCAACAAGACAAGGATGTAATCAAGGCTACAAGAGCAGCAAACTGTAGATGTATCAAAGGCCCCGGGCCTGGGGACTCCACTCCCACGCAGAGGTATTTGGGGGTCAGAGGCAGGAAGATCACTGGTGTAACAGCAGTGTGAGGTCCTGGTTAGGGCATATCTTTTACAGAAAAAGATGAAAGTTCCTAAGTGTACTCTAAAGTCAGCCTGCTTAAGATCTCTCCTCAAAGGCTACCCTGCTCCTGTATCCCTGTGTTCGACAGCTCAGACGGGTAAACAGCAGAACACGACACACTCACACTAAGAGGTGACAGAAGAGGGACTGTGAGAACATCCACCATGAAGACATGAGGAGGAAGAAGCACCTGCAGGTTACTGCCAAGCGATCGTCATCTCATTTAGACAAGAACCAAACACCGAGCCGTACACTTCACAAAAAACACAGGTGTGTCCATCAAAAACCACACTATTCATAAGGAAACTTAAATAATTGATTTCAAAAGCAGAGGCCAGTTAGAATGTGCACTCACAAATACAAAACATTTGATCCTCCTACTATTGTAAAACAAAGTAAATCGGGGAGAAAGGATCAGATCATTTTTAGTCCCATTTGGCTCCTGCCTGCTCCTTAGTGGACTGTGTGTCATCCTAGAAAGTTGCTTTGGTTTCCATTTCTGCCCTCGTGAATACTCTAAGGCACAGCTTTAAGCCCTAGATGGCCACATTAGTAACTTTTAATGACCTCTTTCACGTACCAGCTGATTACGTATTCTGTGTTCTGAGTTTTCTATGAGACGGCTACGGATTTTCATGCCATCACTAACTGTGTCAGTGTACAAACGTTAATAAGGCAGCACGCAGTGTATACGATCCCAAACAGCACAGGACTCAGCCTCCCTGGAAGCACCGCACTCGCCTGCCTGTCTGGCGGCCTGATCAGCGCAGCAGCCCTAGAGCAACACCCAGGCCGGACGCCCCTTCTACTCGATGGGTAACATCGAACTGTGGTCTGCGGACTCATCTTCCACACACAGGGAGCCGAATCTAATCCACCAGGTTTCTAGAAGTGCATGAAGCGTTGTATGTAAAAAGAGCTCAGCAGAGGCCCTTACGCATAACCAACAGTCACCAAAACCACTGCAGCTGGCTGGAAGCTCATATTCCAGGCATGAGGTTTCTGGATAGTACGTTTCATTGGTTTTTGTTTGCTTGTTTTTCTTGGTACTGGGGACTGAAGCCAAGCCCTGCGCGCTGCACCACTGAGCCACATCCCAGTGGGTCACTTTACTATGAAGTTAAACTCATCTCCCGGGCTACTGTGAGTTGTTGTTTATGTTGTTTTAAACTGTGCAACAGGGGAGAAGAAAATTAGACCCCGGGAGAATTTTTGTGGGACCTTCATGGACTGGGAGGGAAGAAGCCAAATGAAGGCAAAGTGGCGTTTCAGAAACCTGCAAAGGTTTACAGTGTGGTGATGCTGTGGAGACTGGGAGAGTCACCCTGGGACAATGCGATTCACTCAAGTCAGTGAGAGGATCTGTGCAAACAGGGCCAGAGGGGCCAGTCCCTCTGCTGTCCTCACTCCTCCGACGCAGGGCATAGCAGTGACCCTTCCCCTGTGCAGAGATCCACACTTTTTTGGAGCAAGAAAGGCCTCTTGGGGAAGCTGAGTACTCTCCCTCCCTCATGCAAACCTGGAGTGGAAACACAGCTGCAGCTGGGGAGATCCCGAGATTCTTTAAAGTGGATCTTGCAATCTCATCTCGAATAGAAATCATCTATGCAAAAAAAAAAACCTAAAATGAGTGTAAATGGCTCTTCATAGAAACGTGATTCGCTGAGAAAATCCTGTGAGTGCATCCAGTCCCCGAGATCCTAGGAGGCCCAGCGCTGGGCTCCTATGCACATGGCTTCTAGGACACTGTACTCCTCGAAGTGTCTGCACTGCTTAGGGGGCATCACCAGCAACACCCCAAACAGGGACAAAGCTACAGGCCCCATAAAAGGAATGATGGTTTCTCTAAGGACTAACAAGGTCATAAACATGAAGGGATGTTTTCTACGGCAATCACCACAGGGGTGGTGGTGTCCTACTGAATGGTGCCCTCCTGGTGGCAGTAGCTCCAGTCACCAGCTGAGCTTCCATCTGAAGTCACGCTGTCCCGACATCCACCTCCCTCGCTGCCCCATTCTAGAAACACTCAAGGGTCTTCATGGACCTCCTTCTCAAGGGTCACAGTGTGGAAAAGCAGAGAAAAAGGCCCAAACTCTGCCAGAAATCCGTACATCTGAGCAAGACACAAGCCCACGGACAAGGGTCCACATCAACATTTGAGCACCTGCTGCTAGCACCACACTTGTCACTACTGGGAGTCACCCATGGCTCATGAGTCCACAGGAAATCTCCAGAAGCACAGGGCACCCAGGGGAAATAGGATGCTTGGGAATGAAATGACATGGTAACCCTGTCACCAGATGGAGGTACGTTTGTAATCTGTATACCTGATGCTATCCCTAATTCTTAGGAAATTCCTCCTCCTACCCCTAATTCTTAGGAAACTTCTCCTAAGACTGGTGATAATTAGCAAATCATGCAGAGCAGTGTTCACTCCTCCCGGAACTGACTGGACCACTGCCTGTCCATCTACCTCTGTAGCCTCAGTGACCCGCACAAAGCCACACAGACTGAGACCTGGGCTGTATCTCTCTATCATATAAAGCGTACTAGCTCAGGGCGAGCCAGGACAGGGAACAGCACAAACACATTGTCTTTGGCTTTTTAAATGCGTTAAGTGTTTTCCAGCAGCACAGTCATGTTCTCATTTTTCGTCTCTTCGCACAGGGTTCAACCGAGCCGAAGGGGCAGCCGTGTGCCGAGGTGGCAGTGTGTCACCTGAGGGGTCCGGAAGCTCAGAGCCACCCCAACCCAACGCCCTGCCTGGCTTTCAGTAGCCATTCTTACTTCTCACCAAGATTTCTCTTTTCCTGAATGTTTTTTTCACTAGAAAATACGCTGTGATGGGTGAGAAGCTGTAGCACTGGCAGCTGAGAATTACTGAGAGAGAAAACACCGCATGAATACTAGACGCCTTGGGGAAAGAAAATCATGGGGTCTCCCTCTCTCTGTCAAGGCAGTGTCTGTTAACAGGAAGCGGCCCCCCTCCGATGTCCCTGTTCAGTGCCCCAGGAGACACAGAAAACACGAAGACCAGAAGCTGCGTCCTCAGCCTTCAGCTTGAAAGAGTAACAGTTCCCCCTTTCCCAGCAAGTGCTCCCCAGCAAGTGCTCCCCAGCAAGTGCTCCCAGCAAGTGCTCCCTGATGTCTGTAAACCTTCGGCTACACGGAATGGACCCTTTCTGCACCTCTGCTTGGCTTTCCTGGAGATGATCCAGTTGCATACTATTCCCAAATAATGAAGACAATTTAGGGGCAAAATGCTGTTCCCACTGAAGCCGCCCCCACACATGTGAACCCTGGGAGGGAGGGAGGGAAGAGGCGGCCGGAAGGAAAATGGCCAAAGTACGTTTCAGTGCACACAGGAATCTGCCAGAATGCAGCCCGCCCAACTGTACAACCAACTTAAACCATGAGCGAAAAAACAAGGTCTCCACTACCAGGGCAGGTAAGTACCCAAGGGTGAGGGCTGCACACCGGAAGACCGTGCGGTGCAGGCAGGGCCGGAGAGACGGGCGCAGGAGGGCAGAGCAGCCCACAGTGCCCACGCCTCCAATCACCATCAGCATGAAGATGGGACACAGAGGGGTGAGAGGAATACGAGGCCTCCCACCTGCACTGCAGGCGGGATTCACAGCGCTTCTCCAGTTAAACGTCGACGGGTCTGAAAGGCAAGGTGGCTTTTCCTCAGTGACAAGGGAATCGCCTAGTGACGCCAATGGCCTAAGGAGGACCGAAGGGCTGGGGAGGCCGGGCACGGTCCACCTCCACCTAAACCCGCCATGAAGTTGTGCTCAAACATCCCACCGGTGCCAGGCCCTGCTGGAGCCCGGAGTCCTGGGTCAGTGGAGGAGGAGGGGGCCCAGGGGAGTCCTGGGTCAGCGGAGGAGAAGGGGGACCACGGGCTCCCCGCCCCGCCCCCTCAGCCCGGAGACCCTAACCCAGCCTGCACCCCTTCTAGCAAAGCCTGATGGCGCAGCGTTTCCAGAGGAACCGCGGGTTTGCACTGCCGAACGCGTCACCATGTGTAGTCAAACACACGTGGTGTTTGTGTGTGTGCGAGTGAGGCCGCGTTCACAGGGCCTGCGTCCCCTCAGTCCCCTTCACTTCAGGGCTTTGACCCACCCTGTTATCCTGCCGCGCCCTCTCCTCTCCTTGCTTTGTTCCCGCCTCCCGTCCGCCTTTCCTTCCTCCTTTCCCTGGCTCCCTTCCGGCCTTCTTTCTCAGGCTCTTCCTTTCTCTCCCTCGTGCTTCCTTTCCTGACAAGCCCAGTGACTTGGACACTCCTTGCCCGCTGAAGGCCGGAGCCCCGTCTGCTGACCACACTGCCCGTGTCCGGCTGGTCTGGGGCTGAGGTGGGCGAAAGTCAGCTCTCAGCCCCTGAGTGTCACAGTCAGTGTGAGGAAGTGCTCCGATTTCCATCCACTCCTTCACCTCCAGGATGAGTTCTCAACAGCCCCGTGGAACTGGCTCTCGAAAGCAGAAAAGTAACTTAAAGAAAACAATGTTCTTCACAGTGACGAAACATCTGGTGACAGCTGCTCCCCTTCACAAGGTGGAGATTCTGTGTGAGCTCTAGCTTGTTAGCGCACTTTGCTTCCATCTTCCACTCTCTTCCTTTCTATACTGCACCGGAGAAAACCAGCACTGGGAAGTGAGACACTGCGTAGACATCAGTACAAACGATCCCTACCATCCCCGAATTCAATTCACCTGAATCACAGCACAGACCTTTCCACGCTGAAGTCACCCATTCCAACTCTTCCAACTTTACGGGCTTGTAATGTTACTCTACTCAGACATCTATCCGCCAACATTTTAACACCTACCCTAAGCCGGCTGCTGGGTCAGTCAGTGAAAATAAGAGAACAAACAAGATCTTCATCCCTTCATTCAACCTCTGGTTCCAGAGCCTCTCCTAGGAACTGAGGGAGAACAATGAATAAAAAGGCAGAAAATCATTATCCAGGGGAGAAGACATAAAATGTGACAAATAAGAAAGTTTCACACAGTTAGATCCTTGTAAGCACAAGGGAAAAATAAAGCTGAGAAATGGACACAGAGCTGCAATTTTAGATGGGTAGAGGGGTGGTTAGTTCCTGTTTCCACACAACTCAGTGGAGAAAGAAAATGTGGTATTTACCCAGCATAGAGTACTACTCTGCCATGAAGAAGGGTACGCTTGAGTCAGTTGAAGGAAACAGATGTACCTTGAAAGCATAAGGTTCCATGAGTAAAGCTTACAGCATAAGCGTCCCATGGTTTCTCTTACATGAGAGACTCATTATATAGGTAAAATGCACGGCAGATAATAGGAAACAAGATAGAAAAAAGCTACTGTACTCCAGCATGGACAATGTATCTACAAGCCTACCTTGATGCAGTGCTACTGTATTTTGTGTTTCATACTGCTTTTGGCCTACTCCTCTGATTGCTAATCTGTATGTATGACAGTCTTATAAGGATTCAGAAGATAAAGAAATGAAACCAGACGCTGGTCAGTGAGAAAGTTAAAGAAAATACAGGAATGCCAGGGACCCACACGGGAAGCCGTGGGTTGCCCAATGTCTTCCCCACTACTAAGATGGAGAATGACCAAAAGCAGACAGACAGGACATCCGGGGGCAGCAAGTCCACGCACACAGTGGACACCCAGAGTGGCCGTCCCGGAAGCCAGTTTACATTTCCTTGTTCTTTTAAGACACTGGACTGCTCTGGAGGAGGCCGCAGGAAGCTAACGGATAACCATTTACAGTAACACAGCGTCCAGTCCAGTTATTACCGGCTGTCTTGACCCCAGCACTGGGAGAAGCGGCTAAGCACAACGTCTGAGAGGTGATTAAACTGGAACGGGAAGAGCATGGAGAACTCGAAAGGGAGGTCCTGAGGTGCTTTAAATGCTCAACCTACAACTCTTATGGGGTCACACTATTAGCAATAATAAAAGGAGATTGAAGAGAAGCCTGGGGAAGGAGAAGGAAGAGGGTAAAGGGTCCGACTTGGACGCTGTTGGGTAAACACATCCTGGTGACACTGAAGTCAAAACATCCAGCCAAAAGCTGAACGATGACCGCACTTCGATGGAAGATGGTGGAACACCGTATTTGAGGAGTCATCAAATACATCTCCGCATGAGCTGTAACGTTTTTTGCACAGAGAAAAACAATCGCATATTGCCCGCATAGTTAACGGTGCTGTTGCTGGCTTAGCCCTACCATGTCCGGAGCGAAGGCAGACTGTGAAGTCATTCATTTCATCACAACCCCAGCCCTCTTTCTCTGCGATTTTCCTTCTATGATACCCTCACAGTTTCACTTAGGGTAGCAAAACCACACAGCGATCCCCAGGAATCCACCCAGCTGCACAAAACCCAGAAGAGAAATCTCTTCCCTCACAGTGGAGCCAGAGTCCTGGGCATCACGCCGCACCCCAGGTGGGAACGAGAGACACTACTGTTGGTCTCCCTGAAATCACTGCTCTGGACCATCCAGTGCAGCCCTCAACCCAGGGGGAAGGGGCCCTGACCGCATGGCCCTGAGCCCAGTCCCCAAGGTGGGGAGACAGGCAGGGGCGCTGGAGAGCAGCCCCAGATCTGCCTCGGCACCCCAAGGCTGGCAGGGCTTCGTGACCCCCTCACCTTGCAGGAGAGATAAAACGATCTCAGCAAAATAAGACAAGAATTTTCTAGGATTTGTGGATTTTAAAACATTCTGAATTTCCAATATTCCCCAAATCCATCCTCACTCCCTTTGCAGACACAGCACCAAAGTCAATACTCCAGGTATATGAGAAGCTACATTAGAAATAGGAGAGTGCCACACTTTAATATGTGGAGGGGTAACTCCAGCGCCCTAACCTCAGCGCCGAGTCCTGGGCCTTTATCTGTCTCCCTCCCAAAGCCTACAACTCAACAGCCGCGAAGGCAGACACCAGGGCACACAGGCCAAGGAGCCCCAACTCCCAAAGCTCGGGCCAAAGAGGCGCTGCGGACAGAGCCCAGGACCCTCAGGGACCTGGAGGTGGTGCTGAGGACACGGGGCTCGCCAGGGCCGGCTGACCTCGCCACCCACTCGGGCTCAAGCTCCTACACCTGAGCTCCTGACGGGAGGCTCTCAGCTTCCCTTCCCGCAGACCCACTTCCATGCACACTCTAGGATTTTACATAAAGCCAAGTGATAGAGCTTTACATAACGCCACACTTAGCAGCACTTGGCACATCTTAAGACTAACTTGGAATCTCATGGCACCAGTCAGCACGATAATCTCCCAAGCACAGGAGGCGCCGAGCCCAGCCTGTCCCGGCAGGCAGGGTCACCCGCAGGCGACGGGAAAGCTATGTGCTGGGTCAGGGGTCCAGGGAGGCAGCGATTGGCCAAACACGGCCCAGAGCACCTCGATTTCGCATCAGGTTGCAGCATGTGCCGCTGCCACTCAGTACGGAATCTATATTTACTCGGTGCCATGAGCGGGGATTTAGACAGAAGAATCCCAGGCATCCGCAGTCCCCTTTCCTGACTTCACCCCTCCGGGTTCCTCTCACGAGCTGGGGCATTTTCAAAACTGATTAAAGCAAATTCTGCTGGCAGCATAACGCATTTGGTGACAGTAAAGTGTCTACTGAGGGTGAGTTCATGGTCTCTACCATTTTTAATTATCTTAATGATCACTTAAAAGTCACTGTTCTTGGGATCTGTGGTTGTAAAACATGGTAAGTATTGAAAGACAATAAGGGCTTTCTGCGTACAAGTGAAGAGGTGAAAACAGTAAGAAGCAGTGACATGCAAAGAACAGGCCATGAACATTTTCTTTCTAAATGCATGTGGTAAATGCATCGAAAGTTTAACAGAAAAGTTCTAGAAAGCCATAAAATTAAGATTTTAAAACAGATATCTAAATTAAGATACGCAAACAAATCCAACTTGTGCAAAGAGAATCGTATTTCCAAAGCTAGTAATGCCCTAAAATTATTTTTAAGTAAAGGCACCAGAGTACCCCTGTCTTCCCAGACAGATAGACAGATAGACAGATGGATAGAGAGACAGAAAGACTGACGGGAAGTAGAACCCAGGAAAATGAAGTACAAAGTCCAGGAGTTTAGGCTGTGGCAGACCAATAAAAATGTGGCCTATGGAACTCAGAAAAGAACCCCCAGGTACTTGACTTGGCACATCTCTGTGACTTAGTTACATGGCACAAAGCACCCTGACCAGCAGTCGGAGGTGCTGTCCAGCGCGGAGATTGTGGACTGAGTGGCATCCACTGGACAACATTCTCATCACCAAGAGTCACGGCCTAGCTCTTTCTGTCCTTAGATATATGGTTTGGATCCCTTCGCCACCTATAAAAAGGAAAGGATGTCACATTCCTTAGACGCTCTGGCTGAGAAATCATAACTTCGTATTTATTTTACTGCTTTTTATGGCTAAGTCCTTATCTATTTCAGTCCCGGGCGGTTTTCTTTTCCTGTGTCGTTGCTTTGTTAATCTTAGACTCTCAGTATTCTCTTCCACTTTGTCCAGGTAATTCCCTCCAGGGACACACTGTGACTGTAATGAGTCAACGCTTCAACATACATTTTAAGAATGTCAACGTAGACCCACAGGCGTAAGGCCGCACTATCGGGGAAGTGCTCCTCAGGCCACGAGGCCAGCAGGGCGGGCCTGGGCCGGCCGGGTTCTGCGGAGCCCAGGACAGCCAGGCCCAGGCCCAGACGCTTAGCACAGGCGCCACGAAGGCCTGCCCGGCTCCCCCCAATGCTTTGGGGAGATCTGGGCCCCCCCCCCGGCTGCTGCTGCAGCCACACGGCACAACTCGGGGTCCCGAGGAGCCATGGCTCCCTCGGCTGGAGCTAAAGAAATGCGTGGACTTTCCAGGAGGCAGCAGAAACCAGATCTGATGACACCCAAGGACTTGGGTTAGGGACCAACCCTGGAATCCCCAGTGAGAGAGCCCTGCCTGTCATCACGTTTCACCCTTGTACAATGTCCTGTGTCCCCAAACATGGGAAGATCACTGCTATTACATACTTAATTGAATTATTTTTATGATCCGTACACTCACCACAACAAAAGAGCAGTGCCTCCTAGGGCCTTTGAAAGAAGACTCCTTTAACAACTTTTGTTAACCATCTTTGATCTTTAGAAAATAATACCGATCTCTGAAAACCATGACACATGATCTTTAACAAAATTTAAGTTTCACAACGAAGAATGCGATCGAGTGATACGCAGGAAAAGGGATGGAAGTGGAGATTTCGGTACACAAAATAAACCAGACTCAGAAAGACAGGGGTGCAGGTTTTCTTCCCGATGTGGCACCAACAGAAGAGTCTACGTGGAGGTGGGAAAAGACTGAATGAGAGGAAGGAGGGAACGGCGGAGGGGTGCAGGGTGAAGGTTAGAGGCGTGCACAAGTGTGCCAGGTGAACCCAGTACTCTACACTCCTCATAGTTACTGATTTAAAAAAAGAAAATGTTCCAGGACAAAACATAGAAAGATGAGCAGGGGGAGTTTCCATTAACAAATGTGCTACTTTAAATTTACAACAATGTCTAAGGCCACTGAGGAGTAACTGTCACAGGAACACACAGACGAAAACAGCCACAGTCACGATCACAAAAGTGACCACTTATGTCTCTAGTCCATCAGTGACACCTGGTGCCTCCAGGATTTTAAGAATTCCCGGGGTTCAGCGCCATACCTCCCACCTCTGCTCAGCCAGAGCCCCAGGACTTCAGACTGGGTTCAGCAAGGCATTAGGAAAGCGCAGAGCCAGGGGCCCTGGAGCGCCGCCAAGTGTGGTGGCACACACCTGTAATCTCAGCACCCTGGAGGATGAGGCCGGAGGACTTCAAGCTCAGGCACAGCTGCGATAACAGCTGCTTAGGGACAGCCAGTCTCAAATAAAAAGCTGGAAAGGACTGGGAGTGCAGGCTCCGGTTCAACCCCCCAATACCAAGGGAAGGGATGGGAGGGCAGGAAGGAAGAACAAAGCGGGGGCCCAGGAAGAGGCTCTGACGCCGGACGAGGCCAATTTTACTCTACTCTGACTGCAGACTGACAGCGGCTCCAGCTGTTCTCCAGGGAACCTCCGTCACCATGAGAGAAGGCTCACAGCTCCTGGTGGTCAAACCCATGGGTCCCTGGGATCCTGTGTGCCACACAGCAGGGTCACCCTCTGCAGTTTAGGGCTCTCCTTCATCACTGTCTGGCATCACACAGTGCAGAAGCGGGGTCCGCCAGAACCCCACCACACCCACGTTTCACAAGGAGAATGCTTCCCTGATCTCTGCACCAAGGAAAACACCGGAACACACAGGACAGGGGCCTGTGACAGCACCCTGGCGGCGCCGCATCTCCTCCTGCAGGCAGAGGGGAAACACATGACTTTCCAAGACACGCGCATCGGATGCCGCGACTCAGTTTTTGAAGAAATCCACATTTTTATTCAACTGTCCTATCCTAGACTTCCTTCCAGACTGACCTTAGGGATCTTAATCCACCTGTAAAGACCTCCCACTGGCCCTGCCCCGCAGGGACAAAGGTGCCAGCCCTGGAGCCTCGCTTGCCCTGGGCAGCAGGGCGGTAGAAAGCTGGCCCCCTTCCAAGAGCAGGACCGTCGTGGGACTCTGTGGTATCCCGACTTGGGGCCAGCTGAGGCTGGACTTGGCCACTCTGGGGCCCATTCTTCACGACGCACAAGTAATGGAAACCAGAGGGAAGCTGTGGGCGTAAGAACACAAAGAGATGCTCTCAGCACCGGGCAGAGAGGAGAGGAGCGCTTGGACTTGGTGTCACCAGGACCCTTGCTGTAATCAAGTTGTCTCCCTTTGTTTAATGTTCTCCTGCTTCTGCACTCAAGCTGCAAAACGCAGCCCATTACGCTTGCGTGCTACCCGGCCCATTCCGCAAGGGCCCAGCTGAAGCTGCTGTTCAAATAAATGCCCTATGCAGGCTCCCAACAGCTGAAAACACGGGCTATCAGCCAATGAGAAACAGTCCCAGGCCAATGAAGAGTTAGCTGTCTTCAGGGAGAAGACAGCTAGGGACTGCCACGCTACGAAGAAAGCCCCCAAAAGACTAAATTTAAAGAGCAAAGCCGTGCCATAAGAGGAGCGCAGCACGGCCTGGCCAGCTCTGCAGACGCTGTGCCCCACCACCCCCTGGGGCCCAGGCAGCCATGTGATGGCAGGCTGTCCTCCTGCCTCCTCTCCATGCCCTGCACCCTGCCACTGGGGCCCTGGCCCCGGGGCGGTGACTACCTCTTTAGGCCCTCGGAGACCGCACAAAGGGTCAGAGCTCTCCATCGGTCATCCCTTTAGCACCATCTGTGTAGTACATTCCAGCACATCCCTGAAATCACCACTGGGTGTGGATGGCAAGGCAATCAAATACATTGTTTTAATTAATACAAGCATATTTTAAACTGCTGTCTTCTGCAAGTCATTCAAGCCACAGATAACTGGTTGTAGGTATTTCTGAATGCATAAAGTTCTTTAAAAAAATGCTATTTCTTCTAGTTGTGTCTCAGCACAGGAAAATGAACTGTGAAGAAGCACAGAGATGGCCAAAAGGACTGAGGGACTGGCCAAGGCAGGACCAGCTGCTGCTGGGTCTCCAAGTCAGTGGGCCTCAGCCTTGGCTACGCAACCCTGTAACCCGGGGAGGATCGCTTCTAAGTAACAGTGCTAGACCAATTAGCAGAGTCTCCAGGGGAGGGCCGAGGCCCTGGTAATTGAGAAAACTCTCTAGGGGGGTGGGGTGCGTGACTGCTGAAAAACACTCCACTGCTCCACTCCCAATGGACAAGCACAACGCTGACCTCAGAGGAAGCTGCAGGCTAAGGTCCTCCTGTGTACTCCTGCTTTCCCAATTTTAAATATCTATGTATTAGAAACTGTGATTCTTTCGGGGGGGGGGGGTCAAGAATCGAACTCAGGACCTCGCACTTGCCAGGCAGGCACTGTGCCGCTGAGCTGCATCCCTGGCTGAAGCTGTGACTCTTCACAGCGTCTGTTAAACCGCTGTATCTCCCTTCCTCCTGGGAATGCAGCATGACCTGGACGAATCTCCAAATGACACTTCCCCCAATTTCTTCAGACTTAGAGACAAATATGCACAACTTTAATAATAAGAAAAATGTGTATAGCTCTTATTGCCCAGGCAGCATCAATGGTGTGATTTCCTGTTTGGGGACTCTGGTGTGTCACTCTGGGTTATGTCACACAGGCTCTGGAGCAGCCCTTCCACTGTCTCCTTGCGTGGCAGTGGCACCGGCAGTCCATCACACCCCTTCCTGACTGAACGTTGGCTCTCTCTCCTGCATCACTTCCTCTCCAACAGGCTTTATCCCGATTGGCTTTGCCTGAGGGGAAAAAACTAGTCCCGTTAACAGGCAGCAGAAAAATTACACCCAAGCCACATGCGTGGAGGCTGATGGCAGGTGACTGGCTGGTGACAGGAAGTGCCTAGGTCCTGTCCGGGGAAGGAGCACAGAGAAAGCACAAAGGCAAAGGACGCCACTGCTGCTGCCGCTGGGCTCTAAAAATAACGCTCCAGAACCACGGGGAAGGCAGATGAATTCCTAACACTTGGACTCCTCTGTTCTCATCTGCTAGGAGCAGGTGACCTCAGCGCCCAGCGACGCGCTCAGCCCCACCTCGCTCACCCACAGACAGGCTCCCCAGGGCGGGTGACAGCCCAGCTGCTGGATCCCACAGAGCCTGGGATCTCTTCCCCTCTCCAGACCTCGCCTCGTGCGCGATGACATTCTAAAATAAGCCCTTTGATCTTCATTTTCCGATTTCACTTTGAAGATTTCTTTTTCCACATGTATTATTCTGGAAAGAAAATGTTTATTCCTGGAAGGCTTCGTGCGGCTGGGGTGAAACTGCACCTCCGAAGCAAGAGTTCAAACATCCGCTCCTTCATTCTCAGAGACGCCAGCCCGCACGTCCTGCTCTTCCGCAGTCCCGGTGGAGACACACTCCAGACTTGTCAACAGTGCCTTCCAGTGTCCCTGAGTAAACTCAGCCTCATTGCAAATGCTAATTTAAGCGCTCAGCTCCTGAGCTTCTCCCATCAGAAACCAATGTACCAGAGTCAGGTCTCGGAAGGCGAATCTGCCTCTGAGCTGTGTCCTGGCTGCGACCATCTCTGCCTCTGGACTCAGACCAGGGCACTCAGCCCCTCAGCTTAGAGTCACAGTGATAACGTCTTTCCTTTCTCATAGTGCTGGTCAGAAGTGAGATAACAGAAGCAAACCAGCCGGCCTGCTGCTTGGGAGCTGACACCACCAAGTACTGCTACCGCCACCAACAAAATGATACACAAGTAAACAGCTCATAACACAGAACACACAGAGGTGATATTTAAAACACTCTACTCATGTTTTCAAATTAGCACATTATGTTTCCCTCCAAGAATTCAGCCCTTTGTGTACAGGTATTTGAATACCTGGTTTCTTTTCATTTTCCTGCCATATGGAGCAGGGAAGCTAGGAGAAGAAAGTACTTGGAAAGGTTTGTTTTCCCCCTAAGCAGATGACTTCCCTGAAGAATTTTCCGCATTTTGGTACTATTTTAACAACAGGCACACGCAAGAAGGCATAATTTATTAGATGGTAACAGAGTTGGGGCCCTGAAACTGAGCATCAATTAAAGTGTTAAATCCCATACTCCAAGCCCAAACTAAAACTCAATCATCAGCCCCTCTCCCTCCCGTCTCCATCATATTACACGGACATCCAAAACCCAGACATTACCAGCCTACCTAGCAGAGGCTGTTCAACACTGCATCCTCCTTTCCACGCTCTGTTGAAGCTGCAGGTATCTGTAACTATCTGTTTTCTCCGATTTGCTCCTCAGAGGACATAGAAATAATCTGTTAATCTTCTGGCAAGTGCTTGTTTTTGTTTTGGAGGGCATTTATTTTTCTTTTCTTTTAATACATGCAGAATTGCTTTTCATCTTATATTTTACACCAGAAATTATAAATTCTTGGTATAAATGTGGAAAATTATGCAGAAACTTATGCTTTTAAACAACTTACAATTCAAAAGGTCTATTTAGAGTGAATGTCTCCCTTGAGACTATCAAAATGTTTTACAAACGTCAGAATTAACAGAAACAGCGACCAAGTTGCTTCAAAAATGGAAAATGGTAAGAGGAGAAAGCCGCAAAATGTTTATACACTCCTTACGCAAGCACACACACTTTGCTGCAGGGAGGCATTTCCAGTAGCTTTCTGAGCTTCATCTCTAATCACGTTATCTACGAAACTGGAGAAGCACCCTTAGTGTAACTGGCCCCACCTATATATATTATCTGTACCTGTTTATAAATTAGACAAGTGTTTATGGACTATATTGGCATTTCTTTTCTTTTTTAATATTTATTTTCTTTTTTTCCTTTTGGGACAGGGTCCCAAAAGGCCATTCAGGCTGGCCTTGAGCTCACTTCGTAGCCCAGGCTGGTCTCAAACTCACAACGATCCTCCTGCCTCAGCCTCCCAAGTGCTAGGATTACCGGCATGCAACACCATGCCCAGCGCCAACATTGGTATTTCTGGGGAACTTACCCATGTCCTCCTGCACTGGATAGTGTTTAGCCTACATTTTTTTATGGTTTATATTCTGACCAAGTTCACCAACAAGTTCACCTCTACCCTGCCCATTCAGACCTGCTGTGCCTGCGGGCCCTGTCCGCCCAAGCTCTGCCCCCCAGGAGCCCTCCGTACCCCATTTTCCTTCAGCGATACAGTGGAGCTCGCTCGGTCTATTGTTCCTAACAAGAGAAAACATGCTTTGAGATATTATTGTCCTTTGGAAAAAGGCTCCGCTTAAACAATCCTTAGTGACAGCCTAACACTTAGAAAAACAAAAGACTGTTTAAATGCAGTCTCCTGAGACAGCAGGTGTAAACATACTGATTGAGGCTTGGATGCGAAAAGCTCCCCGAAACTCCTGCATCCCAGGCTGGACCCCCCATTCAACAGTGTCTAGATGGTGAGGGCCCCAGGTGGTGACCGATCCTGTGGGCTCCGCCGGCCACTGCACTGACCCGGTGCTGGACGCACAGTGTGGCAGCACTGGCAGGAGGCCGAGTCCAGGACACCCCGGCAGGGGCACCGGCTGGGCAGAGGAGGCTGAACCCCAGGGTGGTCTGGCCCCGCTCCCACCGCCCCTGGCTGCCACGGGATCTGAACCCTTGTCCTGGCCCACCTTCCACCCACATGTCCTGCTGTCACAGGGAGGGAACAGTGCAGCCGAACAGGCACTGACAGCTCCGAAACCGGAGCCCAAACAAGCCCTTCCGGCTCTAAGCTGCAGTTCTCCTGCACTTCGTCCCAGCAGCAGAAAGCAGAGGTCACACGCTGAAGGAGCACTCACTGTCCCTACAGCCGCCTTACAGCTTCTCGGGGGCACAACGCTGCTCCGCGCGCTTCATTTCTTCAGGGACTGACGTGTGGCCTGTGGTTGGAAACGCGCTCGTGCGCCTGTGTGTGTCAGTGTGTGTGTGTGTGTGTGTGTGTGTGTGTGTGCGCACGTGTGCACTCACTATTCATTAACGAGCAGAAACATACATACATGAGCCTAGAGGTGTAGCTCAGTGGCAGAGCAACGGCCAGGCAAGGCTCTGACTGGAACCAAGGCCCGAAGGTGGGTACGGATGTCTACAAATATTGGTGTACAAATGCATATGTCTCTACTTACAGTACAAAATAAAGATACACATGGAAGTGTTCTATTAATGAAGAAACAGTATCACAAACAACATTATAACTTATTTCACATCAGCTGAAACTGTAACCAATGTAACCAACCAACTACTAGAATAACAACAGTTACCTTTTTTTTTTTCTGGCCAAGGAATTCACCCAGAAGAGATCTGTGGAGCCACACTCTAGCACGTGACAACTGTGCCTAAACTGAATGATGGCAAAGCTGCATTTCAACACAGGGTAAACTCAGGACAAAAAGTCCAGAGACACCATCCAGCACCCTTAAAGCAGGCCCAATGTCACATAACGCACCACGAGGGCCTTTGAGAAGGCACAGGCTGCCATCACACGCCCCATGATGCCCCTGCCTTCTACACAACATCTCCAGGTCCACTGCTGCCTCCGAGTGTCCCCATAGCAGGCCGAGCTAGGGAGACGGGAGGGCGGATGTGTTCCACTGGGACTGGAGATGGCGCTAACCCTCAGTGCTGCCCTCAAGGACCCATGACCAAGACAAGAAGCCAAGTCTCACTCAACCCTACCTGTGTATTACAGAGCAGATCCAAGGAAACATCAAGCCAGCTAGGAACAGCAGAAGATACAGCTCTGGGTAATGAAAGGCTGAGTATTAATCTGCCGGAAGCAAAACCAGCAATCTGTGTAAACAGAAGGTATCAAGCATTCTACCCAGGAGGCTGGAGAAGGAGGTCTCCGGTCTTGAAAGAGAAGACACAGGGTACTGATCCAGTCTCCTGGCTGTCCCATCCATCCTGGGGACATATGTGTGTGATCAACTTGCACTGTGAGAACGCTTCCTTCATGAAGTTGCACAAGGAACAAAGCCTAAAACTCAGAACACCTAACCTCTGACCCCACACAACCACGGGGGAGGCCACCTCTGTGCACTGCGGTGCACAGCTGACAGCTACTGGTTCTATTTACAACCACACCACCGCCACCCCAAAACCACACACAGTAGCAAATCCATACTATTCTGATCTGAAAGTCCCCAAATAAAAGGTGATGTTCTCACACTGCCTTATTTTAGAAGAATAACCAAAAAGAACTTCTAAATTAGCCTCCTGTTTCCATTAAACACATCTTTAAAAGCCTAACGGATCTCTATTCTTTGGGACATCTGTCTAGCAAAGTCACCTTCTCTGCCAGTCACACACCGTCCACACCTGGGGCAGACCTGAGGGTGGTGTGCAGAGTACAGGGGACAGATGCCAGGTATGCAGTTCTCGCTAGGGACTCCCTGGACACCGAGCCTGCCCACTGCATGACACCGCCCGAACGCCGGCCACACCGCGTGGATCTTCACTCTGTGAAGGTGGCTGACACATGCACCCTGCCCCCGCGTGGGCATGGGATCCAGACCACAAAAGACTGACAATCTTGTCTCTGTATTATACATACGACACCTTATTCTGGAAAAAACTGGGCCTGTTAGTTGTATCTAGATTTTCTTAAAAGAGAAAGGTCCCCAGAAGGAGCCAGGCGGTCAGTGTATGCAGGTCAGTGTGTGCAGGCCTGGAAACATGAGAATCGCCAGGGGTCTGTGTGTACAGAACCCGGGGAACATATAGCATCCCTTTAAAAGCAGGTGCATTGAGGGCAGTACATGAGGATCGCATGGTCCCCCAGGCTTCCAGCTGCTGATGGCGTTTCTTGGTCCATGGAGCACAGCAGCAGGACATGGCCCAAGGTCCAGGTCTGTCAGTCAGGCTACTGTTAACAGAGGGCCAGGAGTGGGGTGGCCTGGGACAGAAGAACCGTATCGTGGCCACGAGAGCTCTGGGCAGATCTCCCCCGCTCCCCTGTCTGTCCAACTTCAATCAGGTCCCACTGGCCCTGCATCAGCACCTGTGTCTAGCTTCTTAAAGGACAGGGGCGATGTTGGGTTAGGCCCCGCCCTATGTAGCAGGCTCTAATCCTAACTGCACCTGTGAAAACCCAAATTCCCAGTAGAATCCCACTCTAAAGTCCCAGGGACTACGATTCCAGCACAGATACCGGGACAGAACACAGTCAGCCCACAGCAGTGTTTCACACGGGGTACAGTCACAGGACAGCTTCACGGCTTGAGTAATTTGGCAACTCACAGCCCATGAAAGCTCTTCCACTCCTATTGTGAAACAGGATCCGTGGCAATTATCTCCCTTCTAGCACATGTGGAGGAAAGAGTGCAGGACGTGAAGTGGGGAAAGTCCCTCAAGCATGCATTACTGGAGATAATATAGCTGCAGCGAATAGTGGGTACAGAAGTTGATAAATATCTATGTCCACCCCAGGCTACGTAGACATCCATAATGCATCCTCTGTCCTTCCCAAAGCAGGCTACAAACAACAAGCGGAGCAGACAACAAACCAAACCTCTGTCCTCCACAGCCAGCCTGGCACAGGGACGCGGCATCTGTGGGGAAACCTGGACACCTCCTGGTGTGAAAGGGCAGTGACCAAAGCAAGGCTGGCACAGGCGGAAGCCAAGAGCACCCCACGGTGTCCTCTTCCAGGGTCTGGGGACAGCAGACTGTGCTGCTGAGTAGAAAGGAGGCGTCACCTCATGTGTAGTCAAGAAGGCAAAGGCAGAGACTATCCCATTCCTACATGAATCCTGAGTACCCACAGGAAGCGCAACCTACTGTAGCACTGGATTCTGCAGAGTGAGAACGCAGCATATTGTTTTGCAGATTAAGTGCCGAAGGTCTTATGGAGAAGCCACACCGACAGGACATGTAAGCAGAGAGCAGTGGGTCTGTCAGCTCTCCGCTGAGTCCACCCAGAGGTGAAGGACTGCATCATTTGCTTGCAGGTGGAAGAAAAAGATGCAGAGAAACTACCTTTCCACAGAAGACTGACCTGGTTTCCATTTTCCTTGCCGTCTGGTGCAGAGTGTGGGCTGGGGGGGGCTCTTCCTACTCTATGCAACTCTGTGCCATCTCACTTGTTAGCAACTTGTCCTAAGAGAAAATAAATGCCCCTCATTTATAGACAAAGTAATGAGCAGAAATGCCTCATTTGCTTTTCAACCAACCCAGGTATTTTGGGGGGCTTCCTCTCAGCCAGTACTATAAAATTTCAAAGCCAGATAAAAGAACATTCTATTTGCAAAGAACATTTCCTAGTACCCTGAGTTTGTCCCGGCAGCATCCTTAGTGTTTGGGGGTCTCCGTCACTGTTGCCCTCTGAAACAGTGGAGCCCGATCGGCCAAGAAAATCTTCATTAGTTTGCTGCCCAGCCATCCCAGGTGAGGTTGCACCTTCCCGAGCAAACGTGTGTCCACTTTAATTACCGTGTGCCCACAGGCACGGTGGCAACCAGCCAGCCTCGGGGCCTGCAAAGCGCTTTACACCTCGGCACAAACACAGGGCAGATGGGCTCCTTTCCACGTGAGACCCAGCAGAGAGCGCAGAGACCTGTTCCCTCCTCGGGAGACTTGGTTCTCTGCTGCATCTTCCTGCAGGAAACGTGCGGATCTCCAGGAACTGAGTCTTTCATCCCCTCCCTTTGCAACCACCTGTTACATAATTACCTCTCCTGTGCTGCCCAGTGCTACACTTAACTGTGTAATCTAGAAAAGATTTTGAACTAATCAATCTACCGGTTTGAAAAGCTCACTTGAGGGCCAGAGTTACAGCTTGGCAGCACAGCAACTGCCCGGCAAGCTCCAGGTCGTGAGTTCGGGCCCCAGTACCAAAAAATAAATAAACAAAAGCTCACTTCTTATAAGGAATCAGTGAATGAAACTTTCTGGGTTGACACATATTAGTAAAGCCCGCCCCCTCAGGTTGAGGGAGTGAGTCTCTGCCGGACACCCCAAGCTACAGGGACACCCATCGTGAGGCAGCCTTGTTGTTTGGATTCAGATGGGGACCTACGTACACTTGAGTAAAAACGCAGGGGTCCCTCCCAGGGTGAGCCTGTGAAGGTCACTCCTAGGGCACTGGGCAGAGGCCAAGGTTCCTACTAAACATCTCACCTTGTGCAAGGCAGAGCCCATTTCCCAGAGCTTTGGGATCCAAAGCCCCAACAGTGCTGGTGTCAAGAAGCCCCGCCTTCTGTTCTGTAGGACAGCCCGTGTTTTTTAATAAATCCCACATGGTAATACCCTCTCATGGGTGTATTTTAAGGAGCCTTAGTAGTTATTTATGGTCACTTCTCTGATATTATTTTCTAGCTTGTCAGACATAATTATAGATTATCTCCAAATACTAATAATTATGACGTACAAATATGTACTATAAAAGTAAAATAAAATAGTCTAGCAATTATCACAGAAATCAAGGATTGGTCAGAAATGTGAATGACAAGCTTTTATGGTACCTTCTTGGTATTTCTAAAGTGCAAAACTAAGATGCATATTATATCCATCAAACAGCCTGGTCTCCCCGCCCTAGTGGTCAACCTAAACAGATTTGACTCTGAAACTTTATTAAATGTCCATTTTCAGATAGTTCCATTTCTTTTACAATTGCTGCGTTACGTGCCACTGACAGTAACCATCAATTATGACTTTTCTGTAGAAGCGAATCTGTCGCTCTGAAGAGATGGTACCTGAGGTCTGCAAGGGGAAATCCCCAGGAACCCTGCTTGGGGAAGCCGCCTGCCTCCACACCAAGATGCTGGTGCTCCTGTGTGCACAGACAGCGCCGCCCCATTGGTGGCTGGAGTCACAGCTCAGACAGAACCAGAGAAAACTCTAGAAACACAGCCTGTATGAAAACATTCACCGCACAGACACAGGCACGCGAATAAACTCCCTGGAAACGACGGCTCCGGGAGAATCTGCTCCCCGTGGTGCTCTGCGGTCAGAGTTACCTGGAGCCACTTCCAGGGGCCGGGGTGCTCAGCGCAGGAACAGGCAAGTGGACAGGGCCTCAGGCAGCCAAGGAAGCTCGCTGCGCCAGGGAGGACTTAGCACCACGGAGAAAGACAGATGCCACCTCCACAACACTGCAACAGTGCTCTTCTTAGTCCTCTTCTGAAGGCGCTCGCCCAGATGAGGGACGGCTCGGGCCGAGCAGAACACAGATGCCTACATGCACCTCATTCTAGTCTGACTGAAAAGGGGGCTGATCAGCGTCCAGAAAGAATAGCCCGCCCAAAAAACTCGGTTCCCATACCACCTGTGGTTAATTGCAAACGCCTAAAGGCAGCTGACAGACAAGCAACCTCGCTGGTCACATTTCCCTTCCACACAGACCCATTAAACACGCTCTGCCTTCTTGGGGATCCACGGGCCACAAGAAAAACAGCGTAAGAAAAACAGCTGGTCAACCCTCCGCCAAAGCCAGTCACAAAGACGGCACTCGCTTCATCTCTAGATGTGAGGGTTACAAGACAACGACCTCAGGTCCAAATGTTCACAGCATATTTTTGGCCAAATTGTGTAAATCAACTAAATTATTAATGCATAGGGGTCATCTTGCCAATGTGCTTTAAAAGGCATGCACATAAAATGCAACAATAATGAATATTTTATTAATATAATTAACTGTAATGGTTTCCAAGGTGTGAAACAATTTCTATGGTAGAATTTCAGCTGATTTCAGTACTGTGGACACGGTAATATCCTAAAGTGCAGCTTCTCTTTCTGGAAAATTTTCAAACTGCAGAGAAATAGCAATAATTTTCACTGTGTGAGATTCGTGAGGCTATGAGAATTTATCAATAAAGTATTTTGCGAGTTTAACCAGAAGATCTCTTAGACAAGAACAGCTACTCTGGGAAAATAAGCAACAGTGTAAGCGGATTGTTATTGCTGGGATCTACTTCTCGACATAGCATCTTAACTATTACCTGGGAGATGCAGTATCTTTATAAAAGACATAGTTTACTTCAATTAGGTTTAAGAGATCCACTAAAGAGCACAACAAGAACCCCTGAAGAGAGTCTTGAAATACATAACTGTGGTTTTCTAGGAAACAAGTTTAGCTCAACAGTGTGGAATAACTCTACAGAGGTCCTTAGGGAGCACGGGTACAGTCACGGGCGTCATTCAGAAGGGACTGCAGAGGGAGACTTGTTTTTCCAAAGCACATGATCTTGTCCTCGCCTGTTCATGAAACTCAACCTGTCTCCACTTTCTAAAGTAAAACCCCAGATGCAATGTAAGAACATCTGGCAACAGGCTATCAGAAAAATCTCCAAATGAGTAGGAAAAAGAGAGAAACACACTTTGTCAAAAAAGCCGTTTGTTTTCCATACATTTCAATTCCAAAGTGCAGAAATGCCTGGGAAGAAACTGGCATGGACAAAACAGGGAAACCTGCAATTCTCTCTCCAGGCTAAGAAACGCCTGAAGCAAGGGTGCCCCACATTCCATTCTTTGGAAATTTAATTGCCTTTTGAATGAATCTATTGTGTGATTTTAGATGTGTTTCAATACAGCAAAAACTGTCATATTTTTATACCTTTCTACTTTTATACCTTGCCAAATACTATGGGATCTGAGATACCAGTGGGGAGATTCATGTAGCCTCAGCCTACAGCACAGATTTTTTTTTTTTGGCAGTACATATAGTAAAAATTCAACCGGCCCTAGGTAAGTATTAAAATGATTTTTATTTTGATCCTTGGCCATAAATTCTCTGTGGAATAATGATCTTGAATGCATCTGCCTTTTATCATATACAGATCACCGCAGATTCCATCAGAAGGGAGCAGTACTCCCCTGGCTGGCAGTTTCCAAATAACTGCTCTGTTCACAGCAAAGGTTTTTACTTCATGGCAAACAGTAAATGTTCCAGAGGCCAAATCTGCTTATAAATAACATGCAATTCCGCTTAGGAACTGCAGCATGTAATCATCAAATAGAGACTCTTCAAAATCAAATGGCGACAATTACTTCGCCAACAGGACCTGTGCTACCTGCAGCTGGACTAGGCCATGAGCTGGAGGGGCTCCAGTGGGAAACCACTACCCGCGCAAAGCTCCTGTTCTGTTTTGTTTTCTTAATGCTGTTTCAAACTGAGGGGGAAAAACCTAGCAATTTAATTATTTTAAACATCTAGAAATGCTCAATTTCTGCAGACCCTGCCAGGGTGTGACCAGTTTCTATACCCATGCACCAGAAATAACAGAAATTAAAAAGTGTTTGGACACTTTATAATACTGAGGAGAAGTCATTTTATGCCTGTTGGATCTCATTATTTGAAGATAAGGTTTATGTTTTGTGCATCCATTTAAATTTTCCATTCCATTTCATAAAAATATACGTGTGCTGTGGATGTGAAACTTACAGAATAAATCAACCCTGCTCCTTAGGACAGCTGGTATGAATGGTGTTGAATTAGATTACATTGCCCGGAGCAGTCCCCTGGAGTTAGGAAATTAATTACTGCTAGAGGTGGAAGAAGACAAACCCCGAACAAACCAGGGAAGACGCAGGACTCCAGAGAGGAGGTGGGTTGCGGGGGGGGGGGGGCAGCACTGGCCTTGGGTGCATAGGCCCCATGTGCAACTCCTGACGATGCACGAAGAATGACAACTGCACTAAGTTACACAAGCGACCAGGTGCAGAGGGCAAGCAAGGGAGCCCTCTCGGGAGGGCAACTGAGGAGCCCCACGCTGGAGTCCTGCTGCCTCTGAGAAGCAGGGTCACAGCGACTCACCTGACTCTGCAGGGGCGGGCAGCGTCAGCGCTTCTGAAATGAACACTGGCTGGGGAGCATCCCCGGGCCATACAGAGGGCCGGTGCTGATGGGGAGCCAGAGGACTGGCCAGGTTCCGCCCGCAGGAACACTCGGGATTTCAGGACAGACCTCTAGCCTTCATCTGCAAATAAGCCAGCCCTTCACGTTTCTCAGGGACTGTCAACTTTCTGTGTGTCCGCTGGCGATGCAGTGTGAACCGGCCTGCACCACAGCACAGAGAATCATTCTCTGCAAGAGGAGAAGCTTCTGCTGACTCACTCTGATGACTTCCAAAGGACTAGTTATCAAGCTGCTGGGACTTACTTCCTACAGGACGGACAAACAGACAGCGCCAGGTGAGCACACCTCACCTGGAGGGTGTGGCTCCCCATGCGGGGCCCAGGCTCCTAAACCTCTGAGGCGCCACAGCAACAAATGTCCAGCCCTTCGCAGCATTTACAGCGCTCACCTAAGGAGAGGGCTCCTTCCACCACCCCTGGGCAGGGCTGGGGCACAATGGGGGCGCCTAAGATTGGGCAGTGTTATGTAACAATGATGACGTCATGAGGATGCCAAATCATTGCATCTCCAGGTCCTTCAAAGGGTTCGCCTGGCTTACTTGGTGGCAGCGCTGAAGAGTGGCAGGAAGGGAAGCAAGAGATGGTCCACTTGAAGCGGCCACCAGGCAGTGGGAGGCCCTGTCACCAGGCTTCCACGGCCATCCATGCAGGCTGGCAGCCAGCACTGCAGCATGTGAGCACCTGGACAAAGGAGCACCGCGGCCCACGACTGGGGTGCACACTGGCGACCTCAGCAACTGGGGAGCGGGGCGTCAAGGTCAAGGCCAGCTTAGGGAATTTAGCAACACCTCTGGCCAGAAATAAAATAAAATAAAATAAAATAAAATAAAATAAAATAAAATAAAATCAGAGAGACTGGGATGCAGCTCAGGGGAGGGTTCTCCCCGGGTGCACAGGAGGCCCTGGGTTCATCCCCAGGGCTGCAAAATGGTCACTGCGACTCCTCACTGCGGAAAGGATGAGATGATAAATCTCACAATAATAAGTGACAGTAAGTCTCACATAGCAAATCCACATGGTTTCAAGCCATCAAGTCTGTAGTAAGATTCCACAGCCTAGAAAATTCCCAAGGAAATGAATTCATGGTACCCAGCATTAAACATTAGCATGGCGCTCATTTCACTAACGTATTGCGAAATCTGACGCCTTTTCAGAACTGTCTGGTTTGCGAGCACTGCCAGCCCTAAGCTCGCAGACAGCCCCTGGTACCCGCGGCAAGGTCCGCTGCACGCCGAGGACCGGCAGCTCGTGCTGTGTCTCTGGCCTCAGTTCGGGCACGGAGCTGGTCAGCAGGCCCTGCCGAGGCCTCCGCGGGGCACCTGCATGCACGTCTCCGCACGCACCTCAGGCAGCAGCTCTGCTCCACAGCCCGCCCAAAAGCTGAGAGCTGGTATCTGAGGCAGTGCCCTATAACCTGTCTGAACTCTTTCCTAGGAATCTCACAATACCCATTATTATTCAATGTAACCTATGATGATGTATTTGTTGCTCAGCTTAGAGGATAATAAAGACTTGTTCCATGTTACACACAGTATGGCAATTACTGCATTGCCTTCAAGGATTTCGAAGTTTATTAGTACATTCAGATATACATAACGATCATATCCATCATAGGGAATTTGCACCTGTGCACAATATATTTCGATTCCTCTTTTCCCCCCAAATCCCTCTCAAGCCATCGTTTTCAGACAGTTGCCAACAATGGCCAGAAAGAGGCGCAGGTGAGAATGTCCAGGGCCTCCTTCACAGCATCACCAGATGACAACAGGCTGCCACGCTGAGCTTTCCAAGAACAAGGGCGAGAGGCAGTGACCTCCTACACCCTCTGACCCTGAGCAAGAGGAAACCTGGTGCCAGCTAACGCTGGTAACAGTGGGATCAGTGTCCAGGAGGCAGAAAAACATCCAACGTCCGTCCATCATTTTGCTTTTAGAGAGATCAGGAGGGAGGACACTAAAGCAGGGTGGGGAGAAGGGTGACCTGTTTGGTAACAGGCCCTGGAATTCTCACCTACCAAAGAAAGATCTACTTCCTGGTCAATAAACATGCACACAGCAATCATACGGAAGAGCAGGATTCCCAGGGGCAGGCGGGAGGAAGCCGCGGGGTGCCAGGCTGCCGAGGTCACAGATTCATCCTCACTGGATGGGGCCAGCAGGGCTCACACCTGTTTCTGTGGGGCTCGAGCGGGCAGTCAGCCCCTCGCCTGTCTCTAATCTGATCACACTGGTCCAGGGCTTCCGGCTGCAGTACCTCCCATGACCCAGCCTTTCCACTAGCCCTGATCTTAGCCAAAACCCTGAGAACTGACAGTGAACTCTTAATTTTTACTTTTTTCAACACTGAGTATTGAGTCTCTAGGGGAGCTCTATCACTGAGCTAAAACCCCAGCCCTGTTAGTTTTTATTTTGACACAGAGGCTCCAGTAACTTGTCCCCGTGGAATTCGAACTTGTGACTCTCCTGCCTCAGCCCCGCACAACACTGGGATTATCAGGTTGCACACCCGCATCCAGCAATTACTGTTCCCACTCCTCAGCGGAACCTTATAAGGTTTTACCAACAGGAAGATGAAACCTACTCAAGTCGTTCAGTAAATGTAGAGTTGAGTTTCAAAGCCACGCTTCTATCCTACTGACCAAACTGCACCAGAGAATTAAACCCTAATGTTCGAAAGCGTCTAAGGGACGGTTACAGTTTGTACCTAGACGTCTCCCCAAGGCCTCATGCGCTCACAGGTGGGGTCCTGGGAGCTGAGCAGATCGTGGGTGTGTGGTGCTGGATCACCCCACTATGGCTCAGGTGGGATGCTGGGGGGAAGCCTAGTGAGAGAGGTGGGTCACCATGGACGTGGCTTGGAGACACAGCTGAATACCCATTCTGCCTGGAGCATGGACCACTTTCTGCCTGGAGCATGGACCACTTTCTGCCTGCCAGGCCCTTCCACAATGCCCCTCTGCCTTGGAGCCAGCCAATGACGGACTGCAATCTCTACAGACTGTGAGCCAAAATACGCTTCTCCTCTTTTAACTTGTGGGTGTCGCGTAATTTGTACCAGCAATGAGAAAGTATCTAAGATAGGGATTCATTTTTCTGTGCCCACAGAATGACAGTAGCTATGAGGAGAACTAGAAAGTCTCTCCTGTGTGCTGCTGCCCCGCCGTGCAGGCAAGGAACCCTGGTTAGAGAGGCAGCAAGAACCACCTCGGAGACAGGCTGGCCCAGCAGGAAGTGCGTAATCGCAGTGCGAACTCCGAGCACCCAGTTCAGGAAGGTGGCCCCGAGACCCCGCATGGGCCCCCCATCTAGGGCCACTGAAAACGCAGGAGACCTGAGGACCTGCTCAGAAGTCTGCTCCAATTTGGTGGATGGAGAGGTTAGGGTCCCACTGGCAGCTAGTTCAAGCTGCCTGGTCTTCAAGTGCTAGACAACCCTCCCTCAGACAAAAGCCTGGACTCACAGCAAGAGAAATCCCAGACAAAGCCTCACTGAGCTAGGAGCTGGCTGGGATGCTGCCTCCGAGTTCGGCCCTCCCCTGCCCAGCACACTCCAGGGGGCATGTCCCCATGGTCTAATACGATGAAATCAAAGAGCTAGGAGATTATTTACAGAAAACACCCTTCATCATGTCCACAACTCCTACAGAGTGGATCAGAACTGTAGGCAAATGCTCCACGTGAAAACAAAACAAAGACGATAAAAGCAACCTAGCATTTTCCACTCTTCTTGCAATAAACTCAGTGGACTCTACAAGTACACAGACAAGAACCTGGTGGCTTCTCATTTATGCTTCATCATTTCCCTTAAATAACATGCAGTGTGACACTCTTCTACCCAGCATGAGAGTGAAACTCAAGGAAGTTAACTCTCCAAAACCCCACAGACGCCGTCACGGGGAGCTATCAATCTAAATCAGATCCTGACTTTCCACCTGCGTGGGTGTCCCGGACTCCAGATCCAAACTAGGATGGCTCCAGGGTTCCTAAGCTATCTATCAGCAGCCTGGGGTCAAGCAGCACAACACGGAATCGATGCATAGTCTGCAAGGTGCAGAAGTGTGGAATCGAAACAGTAAAAATGATCCTTACACATCCTTATACATCACATCCGCCTTGGCAACTTGGTGGCCCCTAATGCAGTTAATGATGTCCATATGTATGCAGGTGCTCTGGCTGCACCAAACAGTCTTAGGTTTTCTATGGGTTAAATGGGCTTTTTAGGGATTTGTCCTGTACCTGTAGAAAATACCTATGTGAGGGACCCTATGTACGTGTCAGATATCCTGCATGTGTGTAAGAAATCTGAAGGCATGTGCATATTGTAATCATTTATTATAACTGTGATTTCATGTGCATTTTGTATTATTTTCAGTGTGATTTTTATGTATAATGGTCTGTGCTTCTCTGCATTTGGGGTAGGGATGCGCAAGAAACAGAAGGCAGAAGAAATATAGGTCCCAGGCAGCCTGCTTACCCAGGTCTCAGATCCCTCTGTGTATTGTAAGAACAGAATGCAGAAGACCATCAGTGTCACTTGTGGAAAAACCTAGAGGGGGCAGGACCAATTCCAAGGCTCCCAGCCCTCAAATGGCCCCTTGTCATGGTCACTGACACCCAGGGACCCAGCTGGCTGGTGGACACCACACAGACAAGTCTTGTCACATTCGATCATTTAAGGAGATGAACGATCTCATCAAATTATCACGCTTGGTTTGCTCTGTGATGAGTTGCCGTCCCCTATGTTTATTTATTACCACTGAGGATTAATGTGAATCTTAAACAGTTACTCACTGGTAGACCTTTGTACCCATGCATCAGCCCCACGGGAACTGAGCTACACACGCACAATAAAACTGTGCCTCATGAAAGTTAATTCCAATCTCTACATTTATTGGGACAGGAAAATCAGGTGTTGGGACGCAGCGAAGCATTCAGTGGGTTTAATTTACAACGATCCGAGCACTCTGGCCCCGCTGCCTCCTCGGCCTCCCTGTGGCCCTCGTGGGGACGCAGACTGCAACACCCGGCAGACGCAAAGCCAAGTCGATTTTCCCAGAAGGCCCTGGAGAGGAGGGCTGGTGCTTGAAACTGAGGACCATCCTAAGACTCTTACGCACTCCACTCTGTAGCAAATGTGGAAGCCGCCGTGGTGAGCAGGCCTCGGGCTCCTCAGGCATCAGCGCAGAGCTCAACGGAAAGCACTTCCTTCTCCCCAGATCAACTCGAAATTCACACAGCACACGTGAGGGGCCTCATGTGCCAGGCAGTGAACAGTGACGGCGTGAGGTTCCACGTGTGGGACCAGCCTCAGCGGGATGAGGCAAGCGAATGCTGGCCTTTCTGCTCTAATTTTTTTGTTCTTTCTTTTGAGATAGGGTCTCGCTATGCACTTCAGGCAGGTCTTAAACTCACTACGTATGTTCAGGCTAGCTTCAAACTTGTGGCAATCCTCCTGCCTTGGCCTCCCAAATGCTGGCATTACAGGCATGAGCAGCTTCATCTGGGGCTACTTCTGACAGATGCGTGCTGACTCCCTCATTGGATTGTTTAACAAATGCAACAGGTCTGGATGTTCCCTTCACTGCTCCAGCTGCGGGGTCCTCTGGACCCATCTGTACCCACATCACAGACAGACTGCCTTCTTAACCTTCAAGGATTAGGTTTCCAGGCTGGAAACCTCACCTCTTCCACCATGAGAGTGGCAAAGCTCTGACTTTTAAAATAGACTCGCCCAGCCCTGGCACAGTGATCCTACAACAGGTGCCAGCTGAAATGTCAGGACCAAGCCCAGCAGACCCCTTGGTGACTGCTCTTTCCTCCTGGCCCTTTTTAGGACCTCGATTCTGCCCTCTACCTGGAGAGAGCGCCTCTGTGTTGGTCACTGCACCCCATGCGCCTTCCCTTTCATTTCCCCGGATGAGAGTGGGACACGCCTGCCAGGCCTGGTACACTTCATTCTCTCCACTCCTTGCCAGCGTTTCTCAAGGCCCAAGGACACTGTCGCACAATAACCCTGGTCTCTCGAGGCAAAGAAGCCACACAGAGCTCAGGAAATTAAAGCCTGAGCACTGAACAGTCCCTTCGAGGACCCCGAGAGCTCACTCCTTTGATCCCCACAATGTGACTGTGATGCACAAGCATTAACAACACTGCTGTGCCCCTGCAGGTGGAGAAACTGAGGCTGAGGCTAAGTTCTGCTGCCCCGGGGTCCTCTCTTGTCCTGCCCCAATGTCACCATGAGGATCTGCAGCCAGGTAAGCAGATCACTGCTGAAGCCTCCGAGCGCCCGTGAAGGGCAGCAGAGGTCGGAGGGTTAGCAGAGGACTCAGCTCAAGTGCATGGCACTGAATTTAGCTCCGAACAAAAGTCTCAGAAAATCTTTACACTACAAATTTCAATCTTGTCACCTAAAAAAACAGACAGGATAATGAGACCGCATAGAGGACTGGCTTAAAGGTGAGGTGGATTAAAGAATATGCAGGTACTACTTTGTTCACAGGGCCTGGCACATATACAAGAGTCCACAGATGTCAGAAAGTAAGATTATAATAATCAAAGGGTGATTCACAGTCACTATCTGTGTTCAGACCTGCAGAGAGAGACATCAAAATTAGCTGCAATAAACTCTGACTACCAAAGGGGTGTGGAGAGAGGGAGAGACGCAGAGAGACAGGGGAAGTCACAAAAGGGAAATAAATAGCCCACTCGAGCTCTTTTCATCTCTGGCCACAAACCACAAGGGTGGTTTCTCCATGCTGCGGTGGGACCAATGAGATCAACACTGACTCTTGGATCTGCTGGCAGGGACTATCCTCGCCATCCGTCCCCTCATTCATTCACTCATCCCGGGCCTCAGGGAATTGTGCGGGCAGCTGCAGCAATGCCCAGACCTCCAAGAGCCCCAAGTTGCTCCAGGAAGGGCTGAGCACCACGCCCTGCAGGGGCACTGTCTCCCTCGGGGATCTATCACCTTCTCAGGCTGTGTTTCCTTGCCAAGAAACTGCTGAAGACTAGACTCAGGGGTGGGGAGACACCCCAAGACTACCCAGATCTCCCCAAAAGTTCATAAATAAATGATGCTGAACTGCCGATGACAGGAACTACCGTTCTTTTGTTTGTTCCCTTTTCAGGGTTATTACTGTAACATCTTTTGTCCATTAGCATACGCATTTATAAAAGCCAATGACACCATGCAAAACTGCATGGATCTTCAAGGTGCTGAGTCTCCTAAGGAAGAAGTCAACGAAACATAAAGACAGGGAGAAGCAATGTGGCCAAGTCCAAATGGAATCCGTGGATGAACTGCGGTCTTGTTATTACCAAGTACTAAAAATCAAATCCCCTAACCCACACATGTCGAAATGTGGATATTACTAATGTGTGTGTGTGTGTGTGTGTGTGTGTGTGCGTGTGTGTGCGTGTGTGTGTGTGCATTTCTGACTCATGTCAGTCCTTCTTGAGGATGGAATACATAATGTAGAACATTCCTCCAAAAACCTCTCCAGTAAATTAAACTTGTGTCTAGCCTGTGTTCCAACCATCTGCTTCAACTCCAAGGCTCCTTCATATTTCAGAAGTTCCTTTGTCAGACACTGTGTTGAGTCTTGATTCCTCCTCACCTGCCGCTATCAGAACATTCGCCCATCAACCATCACCTCCGTTATCACTTTCATCTCTCTGCCAGTTGGTCCGCTCCCTCTGATAACTCAAATCTCCCCTCTGGTAATGCTGCTCTGCACAAGCGCCCGCCCCAGTGACTTCTTCCTGGAAGAACTGCCTGCCTCTTCCACCACCCACAGCAGTGGGCACTGGCCTCTTGTGCGCTACTGTTTCCACCTCAGGAGATCAGACCGGCTACAGAAAGGCAGCCCAGGTCAGGCAACTGGGGCCCTTTCCCGAACCCAAACTCCTGCTCGTGGTGGACTGGGCTGCAGGCCACCCGGCCCATCTTTGGACCCCCAACCCAACTTCTTCCGGAGGCTACAATTTGGTCTACAATTCTACATTTGAGTTCAGTGAAGGTGTAAAGGAGAAAACACAGTCCCCTACAACCATTTGATAGCTTGGGTCTTGGGTTACAGATAAAACCAGAGAGCAGGAACCTAGGGGATGAGGTGACATGGAAAGCAGAGGTGACTGGGACAGTGGTTTTGCCCTTCTGGGCACTGACTGACACAACTGTGGCCTCCACTTCCAGCTCCACTACCATTTACAAAGACTTTGCTTGTGGTTTAAGAGGGTCTACAACATCCTTCTACAGTAACCTCAAATGGCCTCAGCTCCTGTGCTTGCTCTGAACTGACCGTCACTCACTTTTCACCTACTACCAAATTCTTTGAAAGAACACTCTGCACATGCAGTCTCCATGTCAGTCAACTCCTCGAGCTCCTGAAGCCGTACTTCTGTCCCTGCCACCACTGTGACTGCTCTGCTGTGTCCTCGGCTGGATGACACCCTTCATGGGGCCATCTGTTTGATATCTCTGCAGAATCAAACTGTGGAGCAAGGCTGTTCTTTGAAACTCACAGGGCCTATCACAGAGGATACTGAATAAATGAACGCACCCTTCTCCTGGCTTCAGGGACACTGCTTTCGGAGCAGACCTCCACACACCCTCAGATGCATATCTCTAACACACAGCTACAAGACGCTGCAAACTCCAAACACCCAACGATGCACCCACACCCCAACCCCAACTACAGCCCGGCACGCCCACCACGTTCTCTAGTTTTCAAAGTCTAATGATGCAGGCTCCACCAGTCAGAGGCCTTAGCATCAATCAACCCCAACTTTTCTCTTCTTCATTTCCCCAATCCAGTACCCGCTGAGGCCTGAATCCCTCTGCTTGCCTCACTTCCCCACGGCCACGCGTCTCTTTTAGTCCGTGAACACCCCCCGCTCGATGGACTCTGCCCTGGTTTCCTAACTACCCTCACTGTCTCTGCCCCAACACAGCCCTCATTAACACCCCTCCTCCAGCCCACAATTCAGAATCTACTAAAGGGTTCCAGCAGTGACCCAGGACCCAGCCAAGCAGCTCATCAGTATCTCTTCCCGCTCACAAGCCAGGTCCAGGCCTAACCCACGGTAGACCAGGGTTCCTTAGATCAAGCTTTTCCAACCAGCACTGCAGCTTTTCCTTGCTCATGCTTTGATGTGTCTGTGTTCATGCTCGGCTGGGAAGTAAGGCTGCACTGCCTGAAGACAAACTCACCTCCTCAATCTGTCTGCTCAGAATGCAGCTCAGTGCAGCCCGCAATTTGCACAGACTAATAATAATCGGATTAATTGCTGAATTAAATTATATTTATTAAAAGTATTTGAAGCAGGAGGCATCCAAAGAGATAGTAAATAAAACTGCTTCTCAAAATGAGTTATGCTATTCACCCAGAGGTCTAAACAGTATGCTACTAGCAGCCTGCCGATTGCACGTTAGTGCATTTCTTGTAGTCTAAAGGAAAAAAATTACTATCAGAATTTAATTTCTGATAATTAGCACCTAAGCTTTTAGTAAATATTAGACTAATATTTCTTATCCGATGAACCATTTCTCCAGGGTATTATTTTAAAAGTAGGGATTTTTAAGTACTTTTGTTTGTGGAGATCTTGACAGTTTTATTGTCACTACTCCTGAAGGTTTATTTCCACATCTGAATAGTTCAGCTCTAAACATGAATGTAATGCTTGGTGAGCAGCATTTCAAGTACAACTATGCTCCTAGGAAACGGGAGTGGGGGGACAGGAAAGCGACGAATTACCCTCAGTGTCTTTAATGCGTGTCTGTGCCTTGCGACCCTGGGGACAGCCTTTGTACCCCAGTGCTGGGCCTCCTCCTCACAGCATGCTCACTCCACGGACCTGCGGATCACTTCCGAAGAACAAGGGCTCTTCCCCCCTGCCTGACCCCTCTCCTTGTACACAGCTCTCCCTCTTTTAACTCTCAAAATAAGGCGTTATTGTTTAGCCATTGCTTTACACAGCCTGACAGTGTGCACGTTCAAAAAGAACAATTTTATTAGCTCCTTCTGTCTTCCCCTAATTATCCCCACAGTATGTGGGCAAACGTCAAAGGAAACAATTGTCTACACTGCTTGACATTTTTGATGGAATTGTCAATTAGGTGCTAGAGACCTATTTTGTGTATAAAAATCCCTTCAAAAATTCCCTCAAATGGAAATGTGTATGGTGTGTAAAAGAAAATAACCTCTAACAGTCTGGTCATGGCGACTTGCAGGAAAAACAAATACTCCAAAATTTTCTCATAAGAGTTCATGTTCTGTGCAAATTATAAAATTATGATTAGTAGTAACAATATGCATGTAAGAGTATAAAACAGAAGCCAGGAATGAATTATTTGCATAAGAAAATACAGTAATTAAGTCTCCTCATTTGTCAGTAGACCTCCACAGTAAGTTTTTAATTACTTAGGTAAAAGAACTAAAATAGATACTAAGATTATCCCCTGAACTGAAGCTTTCCAAATGGCCAACACCATTATTTTCCACTGCCACCATTTATAGTTCAAGCTTTTCTTCCACTTACGATATAGAATTTTAAATGCATCCTAATTTTTTTTTAATCCACAGAGCATATGGCTAAAGAAAAATCAGGAGAAGCAAATGTTAAAATAACATTTAGCCAGAAATATCCCACATTCATATTCAATGAGAACTTCAAATACTGCTTTATATAAAACAGCCTGATTTTAAATTACTGGAATAAAAAAATAAGCGTGCTGATATATTGAGGCCACAATGTCAATCTCTGCCTTGTTTATAATCTTGTTAGAATCTGTACAACTGTGAACGACAAAATTTAAAAGAGCAACAGCATTTCCTTGACTCATTTTTTAAATTGCTAATAGTAGTTAATTCTTTTGTACTGAATTACTACAAAAGATGCAAAGATCACTAAGAAGAAATACCTGAGTTTATATTTCACAAATAGGATTTTACAACCTGTGCGCGCTTGTTCGCATTCTGAAAATATGACACTGTCAAGTACATGCAGTACTTAAAAATTTCAAAGGACACCATATCTAAATGTAAAAATAAAACTGTTTAATATGCAAACAACTTTTTAACAGGTGCCCAAGATCCAAGTGTAACAGTTTTTTTCTCACCCTTGTTTTGTTTAGAAGATGGCTCATCTCTCTGGAGAAAAAGCTTTTTTTGGGGGGGAGGGGTTATCCATCAATCCTGTTAACTTGTCACTATAGGATTTGAGCATTTTCAAGTTGCTTTCGTACATAAGGTCTCCTGTAATTCTCTTGACAATTATGCTTAAATGCTAGTGTTATAAAAATGCTCTGAATGCAATTTAAACCCTGAAGACAGGGGGTTTGCCAGAAACTTGATAGCATGAAACCTGTTAACAAACTTACTTTACACAGGCTTTACTTTGTAACCCACATGTGTATGCACACATGCATAGAGGTATGTTTTCACACACAAACTATTGTCCATTAAACAGATTACTATAATTATATAAACTAGGCAAAGTATCTAATTATGCAATGTTAATCTTTCAGACCCCATGGGAAAGGTGGCAAATACAGCATGTTTACCACTTTCTGCTCACAAACTACTAACCCCTATTATTCTGTTGACATTCAAGTGAGTCACTTTTTTCTTTCAACTCCATAAACAATATGACAGGACTGTTTTCATGTTGTAATGCACACAGAAGGAAAAATGAATCAGTGGAGTGTAAGCTTCAGGGCTGGCCTTCGAGGCCCAGTTCCAAGGTGACGGAAAAACAGCTGCAGGGAAGGATCGGGAAGACCGTGGTCCTGTGAGATTCTGTGCATATAAAGGCGTGGTGGATGCTCTGAGCAGAAGCTCTGCTGCACGCACGCTGCAAGCTGCAGGTCCACGCAGGGTGGAGACAATGGAACCCGGCTGGCTCCCCACAGGACGCACTGCCCCGCTGTCTGCAGGTTCACAGGGACTGCTCTTCTGGTGTAAATGAGGAAAGGCTGGTTCTTCCATGGCTGGTTCTTCAGAAATGCAGAAATAAATTCTGACTTTCTTCCCAAAATTCTATCAATGCTTATGTTACAGATGGTCAATGCCCACACACGTAAGTCACTAAAAATGATTAATGAGTTGCATAATTTACAAAAATATATATTTTATGCTACCCTCTGAAGTCTGCAGCTTAAAGTTATCAACAGTTGGAAGACACACACACTAGGAGAGAAGAGGTGAATTAAGAAAAGCAGATGACTTGCTTGGAAATTTGCATCTGTATTAATAGGGAAGAAAAACTGAGGTAGGAATTTTATGTAATGATGCACCACAGAATATATGAACCAGATAACACCGTTTCTATATTATTATTCTTTATTATTCTATATTATTTTTTAGAATTCCAGAATGTCTTGTTGTCCTTTATGAACATATACATTAAAAGCAAGTATTAAATTTGAATGCAACACATAATTTGCATTTGTTTATGCTGTTGCAAAAACTGCAAGCTCCAGGAGTATTTGGCTGTTATTTCATATCTATTATTATTGTTGAATTAATCATAGAAAGATGTCTACGGAGCAGGTTTCTTTAAAGTAACAGAGTGATGAGTTTATCTCCATTCCTAAATGGACCACGTGCTTTATATCCTGGTTTACATGTATCGTTAAATTAAAATTAATGGAAGTCATAAAAAGATAATGAACATTTAGTTTTGCACTCTTCAAAAGATAATGTATTTATTCTCTTTTTATAAGTAATTATAAGCTCATATTCTTTTCTCTTTCCTCAAAGTTTTAAAAATTATATTTATTTCAGTCTGTTTAGTACTCACTGGAATGCAAACGCAAATAGCTACATATATACCAATGTGTAACAATACACTTAACATTGTTACTATTTATATGGAAAATATATTTACCCTTCCATGTTTAAGTACACACCTGTAGAATAATACATGTTACATGGCCCAGATGATAAGAATAAATCGAAGGTCTGAACAAAAGATTCATTAGTGTTCACCATTTTTAGGCTTATCATATGTTTAATATTTTGTCCCACTTTTATAAGGCATATCTCCCTGTATGCAGTATGTAAACAGAAATTGTTAAACTCAAGTGAGAATAACTATGTCACTCTAACACAGAGAATAGCCATTCAAATGCCACAACACAGAGAAATTTCTTTTCTACAGCCTTTAAATACAAATATGTCTAATAACAAAAACAAAATTGTATCTTAAGTATAGAATACTCAAGAATTCTAGTCTTTTATGAGGTTTTATGCTTTTTCTGTAGATATCTTTATTGGTTAGTTATATACTGACACCATTACATAGTGTATATTAAAATCTCTATTCATTAATAAGCTTTTGGCCAATTACCTTTCACTGATTGCCATTTTAATATGACTGAGATAAAAGTGTAATATGAACAATATAATGATGATGCTTTAAACAACTGGTTTATGAATAAGTTTTAAAATTAAAAACATTTAAATTAACATTAATACTGGTTATCATACATGTAATTCTGAATTTTAAAATGGATGTGTTCTAACATGTGCACAGAATAAAAAAACCTGTACTTTTTGAAAACTACATTTTAAGACACCAAAATAATATATATGTAATCGCATGTGAAAGTGTTGTATTTTGTATTTAAACCAAAACCAGTATGTATTAGGTGGTTGCTACCACATCACATCTTTGGGTCATACCTTATTGAGACAAGTATTTTCCAAAGGAAATATCTACTGCAGAAAAAGAACTGCTATCAAAATTCCTTTGTGTGAAAAAAATACTAGTGCAGTTTTTTAGCATTAGTTCTTAGAAGAGTTTAAGTATTTTAATCTGAAATACGCTGTATTAGAATTTTTGCCAAATTGAAGAGTGCAAAACTAAAGTAGCTATTTAAAATGACATATTATTTATCTTTAATTATAAAACTTAAGCCCTCCATTCTATTAACACTACTTTAAAAACAGAATGACTAATTGTAATTCATTACAACTTCAATTAGTACGTAATTAATTTTATAGTGCTTTAATCATACGTTCCTCTTCTGATAATAAAACTTGTTACTTTTTGAAAAATAAGTTGGCAAACAATAAAAATGTACTGATTTCCAGATATACACAAAGGCATAGTACTTTCCCTTTAGTGACTGCTGTAATCTTTTTTTACCCAGCTTTTACAAACTTGGGTTTTTTCCAAAATATTTATCCTTATAAACAAAATCTTTTCACAAGCAAATGGCAACGCATCTTGATGAAATTCATGCCATTTTTTCAATTTCATAAAACTTACTCTGAAATCTAACAAGGACAAATGTCACCTGTCATTTCCTCTTCCCAGGTTTAGCTAACGACGTCTCAGATAAACATTAGAAGATGCAAAAGCCGTCCAAAACCATCGCAAACATCGCCTACAGGAGACTGGCTCAGCTCTATACAAACTGCTCTTTGTCCACGAAATAATGTCTCATATAATTTGAAAATATCTTGCATTTCCATCGTTGAAAAGAAAGCCAAATCCCTCCCAAGAGAAGAAACTGCTGTCTTCATCCCCCTAAGCCCAGTATTTATTCTCTCTCTCATCCCTTGGCGAGTTTCTGACCCTGAAAACCTGGTTATCTTTATTTTAGGGAAGCGCTCCTTGAAGATCCGCTTACAGTAAGGATTCTGCACCTACACCGCACCACACTCCAGGCTTTGCTCGGAAAGGCCTGCTTTTCTCCAGGGTAATGCTGCCTTCCCCCAATGACAGAACTAGGGGTAAATTCTCGGTTTAAAACGACGCTTTTACAATGGGTAAGGCGAACGCATTGAGAATGTGACTTCAAAAAAAGCCACTACGAGTCACTTGAGTTCCTCCTTAATGGGCCGAGCTACAAAAGCACTAAAAGCATTAAATAAATAAGAGTGTGGTTTCCTAACGACAGTGAGTGGCGGAGCCTCTTCGGGAATTCTCCCACTTGTTCGGTTTAAAAATATCCCCTCGGATCACCTGTCAGTTCAGCGAAGATCTACAGATGGCACTGACCCTTTCTGCTTCGTAACCAAAAGGATTCGCAGTCATTTTTATGGCCGATCATCCGGAGAGGAACGGAGCTGTAAATCAGGGACAGCAACCCGAGACGCTCGCTGGCTCGCTCGCCTTCCCCGAGCTGGCCGCGCGGCCTCCGGGTCCCCGCCGACACGGGGGCGGCACACGCCGTCGGCCTCAGGTCCCCGCCGCGGGGCTCGGCCCGCGCAGGGAGGACGCGCGCCCGGAGCAGGGCAGCCCGGCGCTCCCGGCCTCCCCAACAAAGGGCAGCGCGCCGCTCCCGCCGCGCGGCACCCTGAGGCCACTCGGGCTTTGTTTTTTTGTTATGTAAAATGCATTAAAGTGACTCATCCACTTAAGTGCATTGACTCCGTGAAGCTTTAAAGTGGCTTCAAGAACCAAAATAAATGCTTTCCCAGAAGGCCTGATGGGCGATTCCGCGCACTCCATCCGTGCACCGTTTGGTGCGCCCCGGCTCGGCTCCTCCCGCGCCGCCCAGGAGCAGAGGACGCTCCCCGGCCCCTTCCCGGCGCCTCTCCACGCGCCGGGATCACAACAGCCACCGAATTTTTTTTCCTCCCCCTTTTACACCAAAGTTATTTTAAAAATGTAAAAAAACAAGGAACAGTGCGGGAGCCTGGGAACGCTGTCCGCCTCTCCCTCCGGAGCAGGGGCCGTGCTCCTCAGGGCGGCGCCGCCAGTCCCCGGGCCGTGCGGTCCGTGGTCCGGCTGCCGAGCGGGGCGGCGTGGGGCGCGCAGGCCGGGGCGCCCGTGGGCTGGGACTGATCGCGCGCCGAGCACCCGGGCCACAGCCAACTTTCCCGGAGCCGGGCCGCCGGGAGCGGGCACGCGGGGCCGCAAACTTTTCCTGCAGTCCGGAGCTCCGGAGTCCGGGTGCCGGGAGCCGGGCTGGGCGTCTCGGGGCGCGATCGCTCCGGTCCTCGGGCGCCCGGATCCGCGCGCCCCGATCCCCTCGCGAGCCCCAATCGCCGCCCGCGCCCGGCCCCAGCACTTACGTGACGGCCGAGGGGAACGGCTCCGCGGCCGAGGGCCGGATCAGCGCGCCCTGGAGCAGCGCGAGCGCCACGGCCAGCAGGCGGCTCGCGGCCATGGTCGCCATCGAGGCCGGGGTCCGGGTGCCGGGCGGCGCGGGCGCGGGCGGAGCGGACGGCGAGGGCGGCGCGGAGACCCTAGCGCCTCGGCTGCCTGGCCTCGGCCGCCTGCGCCGCCATCAAGCGCGCTCGGCTCGGGGACCTGGCGGCGCCGCGCTCCAGCCCCGCTTTATCCCGCGCGGGCGGCGGCAGCGGCGGGGGCGGCGGGGGCGGCTCCTCGCGGGGCGGGGACAGCGCGGACGCGGCCTCCCCTCGGCAGCGCGCGGCGTCGGGCGCAGTCCCGCCCCGCCCGGCAGCCCAACCCACGCGAGCGCGGCCTCCCGCGCAGACTCCGCGTCGCCAGGGGGAGGCGACGGCGGGGAGGGGTCCGTGCCCGGGAGCGCGCTCCGCACGCGCCCAAGGCGCACTGTCCTGCCTGCTGGGCGGGTCCCGGCGCTCCCCGCTCGGCTTCCACCCGGCCGGGCTCACCTGGATAGCACGGAGTCTGGGGCCCGCAGGGGACAGCAAGAGACGGGGCAGGGCTGCGCGGTCCACCCGGAGCCAAAGCCCGGAGGGCGAGGGACTCTGCGCCCGGGGCGCAGCGGGCGGCCGGAGGGGGGCGGGGCGGGGTGGGGGGCTGCTGCTCCGAGGGCCCCGCCCCGCCCTGCCCTTCCCCTCCTGCCGGGGTAAGGCAGAGAGAGGGTGGCCAGGGAACAGGTGGCCCTGGAGGGTGCGCCCAGGATGGAACGGGAGGGACACGGGGAGGGCGTCCCCTGAAGAAGCAAGGGGTTCCCCGAGGCCTCCCCGGCGCGGACCTTGTGTCCGGGCTGCTGGCCAAGGAACGGTGGCCTTCAGCACCCAGAGGCCCGGGGCGCAGGCTGCCCTAGGGTCCCTAGCAGGAAAGGGCCGAGCTGCAGACGCGCGGTCTCTAACTGCTGGGACCGCTTGGGGTTCGCCGCCTGTGCTTCGGGGAGCGCGTGACGAGCAGGGGCCGCTGACTCGGGGGCTTCACGGCCCCGAACCCCTCCCGAAGCACGCGCTGCGGTGCAGAGGAGGCCGGCGACCCGAGGGCAGTAGCGTGATTCTGAGACTGTGGCTGCAGTGACCTCCCGCCCCCTTGGTCGCCCCTTGTTTTCATGCTGTGTTTGTTTTCTTTCTGTCCGGGCGTCTCTGCCTTACTCTTGGTCCCTCTTTTTCCCCCTGAGCGACCTCTCAAAATGGGCGCGACTCAACTCCCTTTGCTTTGCACCAGGCCTCTGAAGAGAGTGGCTGAGGAGAGGGAGCGCAGTCCTGGGAGAGGCAGAGTCCCTGGGACGAGCGGGGCTTTCAGCTCCCCCGTTAGACAGCCTGATAGTCAAGTCCATCGCTTTTCAATTTTTAATGATTCAAAGGCAGAGGTTTCTCCCCAGGCACAAGGATGAAGAAGCGCTGGATTACATGGACGCCCATGATTGTCGCTTGGTAGGCAGGAACCACAATGGGCGCCCTGCAGAAAGGTGTCATTGTCAGGCATCGCGCCCATAATTTCATTAGTGAGTCCAGACTTCCGCCTGTGGTACACAGTTTTCTATCTTACATCTTTAGTAGAAAAGGCTTAAAGGATAAAAGAAGGTAATAAACTTGAAAAGGTAAGTCAGACTGTATTATTCACTTTGCTGGCCTGCAAGCGGAATCTGTTTCTTTGGATCACTCCTGTGAGCTCCCTGCTCTCCAGTTCTGCACCTGCTGCCGTGCCTGCAGGCTGGGATGCCTGTCAGCTGGGAGCCCATAGCCTTCCTTACCACTCCGAAGTAAGGGCTGCCACTATCTGCATTTCATCAATCTGAACCTTTCACATAAGCTGTTCAAGGGTGGTTTATGTTTTGTCTCTATGCGAGCTAAAACACGATCATTCCCACAGCATTGCATTAGAGGGTTTTCCCCCCTCAGTTCCATTATTTTGGGAAAGTCCATAAAAATCAGACCTATTCCATTAATTTTAATAAAAATCACTAAATCACCAGCATTTTCCATTGAAGATAAAATGCCTACACGTCATATGGAGTGATGGTAAAATTGCTGTATTATAAGATGTGAAGGAGCAAAACTCACCGATCAATATCTGCTGTTCATTTACAAGAAAACATTTTAATTAGAGAATAGATGCCTGAAGCACTGTAGGACATCTTTATATTTAGTCATTTCTAGAAGAAAGTTTAAAGATCTGATGCATGCAGATTTACTTTCAACCGGGTTATGACTGGTAACTTTTGGATCTCAGTTGCCGTTTGGCAGGCAGGGAAGCCGAAGGTGAAGGCTCACAGGCAGGAACCTCCCTCCCACCGTCTCCTCTCCTCCAGGAAGGTTGTCAGGAGACAAATAAGAAGGAGCAACTCAGAAGTCTGGGTTCCTAGGAGAATGGGTAAGGGAAGGTGGACTGGTTTTAATTGCGAATGTATTTTCAGTATTTTTAAGCTAAAGTGGCACATCTAGGCCTTCAAAAAAAAAACAGCGACACAAGAAACTGTTCTAAATTAGGAAACACAGTGCAATAGTTCCTACAAACAAGACTGCTGTGTAGGAGACATTTTTCATTGGCCCAAGGAGTATACTGTTATCTATTGAGATACATGACAGTCAACTTTTGAAGCAAGAAATGCTTTTCTAGATGAACCCAAAGCACCATTAAGTGAGTGTTTCTTGGAGCTGTAATATTTGCCCATTGGAGTGCTACAGTGGCAAACTTCTGCTGGCTAAAGTGTTTGCGCAAATTAGCTGTTAAATTTTAAAATGCTGTATCTTCAGCCAAACAGTAGCTTTGTGGTATTGCCTGGCACCTCTGCTAAACACTGAATTTTTCACTCACTTCCTATTTCTTGTTTTATGATCTTCCATCTTCTCCACCATAAAACACAAACATTGGGGCCTACTGCATTATTTTGTATTAAAGAATGATTTGACTGTGAAATCTAGATTCTGTAGTAAGAAAGATCTACCTTTCATTTCATAAATACAGCTGCGGGGTTTTGTTTTGTTTTTGTCACACAGGAAGTTACAGCACAAACGTGTCTGGAATCCTTTATGTAGGCCTACACAGGCAAAGGGCAGTAGAAAATTTAGTTATTCCTCCAAATATTCATTGGCAAAAAATAGTGTGATGGAAAATGGTTGATGAAAGGTACACAGCAAAACTGAAAATGACCCAAACTGACAACTCTTGTCACTTTTTCCAGTTTCTTCAATTTGGTGGATATGCAGCCTTCCACCCGGAGAAAAGAGAGAGAGCATCTATTGAAACTGAGATAACTGGCTTGTTCTTTAAACACTACAAAACACCGTCATAGCCAGCATATTTTCATAAAAATCAGGCTGTGTCGTGGATCAGATTCAGGTCTGCACAATCTCACTGCTCCCTGCAGGCTACAGAGAAGGCAGCCATGCCATCAGGTGGTTGCCTGGGGTGACCACAGAAGGGTGTCCTCAGGGTTCCTGCCCCTCAGTGATGAGCCTGGGGTGGGGCGTGGAAGCAGGCGCTTGAGTCTTAGACCTCTGTGGTTAGCGTGCCCACCGTTTTCACAACAGATGAGTGACATCTGAAACCGCAGAGCCCTTGGCAGTGCAAATCCTACATTCCACTGACAGATGAGTAAAATAGACCTCCACCGAGGTGCTGCCATTTTTATCTCTGACAGGAGATACACACTTATAAATTTGGCATTTGGGGATGTTTGAAAATCAGTATAGAGCGAATATTATCCAGTAGTGGTATTTTATTTGCAGTGTGCAAAGTGATAGAGTGTAATTCCTAAGGGCTCCTAGTAGTTTGATGAAGAATTTCTATGGTGCTTGCTTCAACAGCACACGTGCTACAACTGGAAGGACCCAGAGAGAATCAGCTTGGGCCCTGCACAAGGGTTTCATGCAAATCGTGAAGTGCTCCCTATTTTAAAAAATTGATAGCCAAGAAGTTGAAGGATATTTTGTATACCACGTAATGCTCTATCGTGACATTATTATAAAATTAATAGTATTTCAACATCACATGTCTTCAAAACTACAGATAGGCATTTGACCAGTCCTGTTATAAAATGGCTTATATTGTCTACAGTTGGAATTTACCTACACTATCTTTCTTCTTTTTTGAATTCATGAATCTTTAAACTTTTCACAACAGTGACCCATTTGTTAAGCACATGACTTTATCAGAATGACCATAGCCTGTCAGAGGATTTTATACTTGAGACAAGTTAGGTGCAGATGGTCAAGGTAAAATAGTGGCTGTTTCAGGTTGAGTCCATTAATTACTCTAATGTTGCAAATCCTTCTGCTACACAGAGGTTAGTGTGTCTTTCGCCAAGATGTCATACATTTTGGTGAATTTATCTTATACTGGCAGGATACTTGCAAATTAACTTTTAGTTAGTTTAAACCAAAAACCAGATGTGTAACTTTAAAACATTGAGGGAGCAGTTCCCTAAATGAAGGTTGTCATGTCCTTATAGCCCAATCACATTTAAAAATCTAGTAAAGATTATAACTGTAATTCAACCCATAATTACCAGTCTTTGTTTGTAACAAAAGCTTGGTTTTGGTTAGGAGGATTGTGTATGTATTTAGTCTCCTCTATGCCTTTCTCTTCTATTACCTGAAAATTCCTTATATTCAACAACTGATGCTTCTAGAAAGAATATTCAGGCCTGGAATGCAGCTCAGTGGCATAAGGGCCTGCCTGGTCCTGAGTTTGATTCCTGGTTAAAAATAAAAAAAGAATATTAGAGTACATTTCAGTTTCTTATATATTGTGTTTAATATACATTTTCTTTAAACTTCATTTTTTTCTCAAAATACGAAGTTTTCTCTTCCACCAACAACAATGTACTTATGAAAGAGGACCGCCCCCATCTACCTGCTGGCGAGGCCGGTCACACTTCAGCACAGCCCTTGACAGATACCCACAGCGCATGTGCGTGCGGCAGGGGCCTCCGTGCAGTCCGGTCCCTGTCCCTCTCCTCCTGAGTTAGCCAGCTGGCTCCTTCTGCCGCCTCTGTGCCCTCCTTTTGATCTTCTTCTTCCTCAGTAGGAAACAGTTGAGGGTCTTTAACTCATTCCTGAGAGGGCCTCCCTCTCCTAACACAGAAGAGGAAGTAGGAAGTTAAGGAAGGCAGAAGCAAGGTGTCCAAGGGAAGGGAAAGGAACTGCGGGAGGGGAGCGATGTGCGGAACGGGTTTCCTCGTGGGACACAGATAAGCCAAGAGCAAAGGCAGAGGCGGGACACACAGCAGGCACCCTGGGAGCATAAACGGCACAAAGAGGCAGGGCAGCCCATAGGTCCTCAGTATTCAGTCACTTAATCTGGGCATGGTGGTGCATGCCTGTAACCCCAGCACTAGGGAGGCTGAGGCAGGAGGATCATTGCAAGTTCAAGGTCAAGCTGCAAAGTGAGCTTGAGACCAGACTGAACTACATAGTGAGACACTTTCAAAAGGACAAAAAAAAAAAAAAAAAAAAAAATTCAACCAACTAGAGGTTTTGTGGCTGAACAAATATTACACATAATTCTCCTATCTTCCTATTTCATAGAACCATAAATAATTGTTCAAGATTGATTTTGCTAATTTAAATGTAAAACAGGTTGTATCGTGTTAATATTTAATCACTTTCTTAAATCAAAAAGCACATGATACGCAAAGCATTCTGTTTGGTACAACTTCCACAACTGACACTGCACATTCTGTTTGCATTTGATAAACCTGTGGCCAGCATTCTGGGGGTTCACATGAAGTAGCTAAAACACCACCACCCATTTCACACAGGAGAGTCATAGTCACACAACACTGTTACAGTAAATCACTCCAGGAGCTCTAATAAGCCTAAATCTTTTCATTTTCAACCAGCAGAACCACTTCTCCCCCCCGCAACTTTTTCTTTGCAAAACTTCACAAATAACAGGGAGGCCCCAGTGGGCTTCAGAGTGAGGGGCAGAGGTTACCGTGCTGCCTCCCCAAACCTTCTCGCTTTGGAGAAGGCAGGAGCTCTGGACGGTGGCCTGAGCCTCTGGCTTCTCCCATCTCTGCCACTGATCTGTTCTGAATAAGAAAACCTGAACTTCTTTGCACTTTACTCCTCTGTTAAGGTGGTAGAGATACAGTCTGAGCCCTCACACACGCCGGCCTAAAGCAAAGGGTCCTTCTGCCTCTCTATTCAGAGTGGGGTTACTGGCCTGCCCCACCCCGCCTGGCCCAATATTCAAATTGCTGACTGCAGATAGCTTGTTGGTTCTTGAGATCACTGTAAACTCCTCCCCAACCGTGGAGCGCTGGAAATCCCACAGACACAGCTCACTCCAAGGTAGCTCTTGCATTTATAAAGTTCTGGTGCTAGGATTAGCACCCTGGTGCTGGCTCTTAACAGCTGCGCCTTGCGGCCTTCCTCTCCGCTGATGTTAGGAGACCAGAGATGTGTGTGGAGTCACGCAGCCTTCCAAAGCCTCTCTCCAGTTTCTATCAGCGAGGACAGTGCTGTGGGAATTAAAGGGCACAGTGAGCTTCCTGGGTCATCTACGGTCCTGCCCAAGTCAGGGATGTCATAGGACGACGGACACTGTGAAACATGCAGGCTTGTAAGGCCAAAGACGTCTCTGGTCTTAAGAGTCAGAACCAGCTTAAAACATGTCATTGTAAACAAGACTGCGCACTACATTGCCTGGGAGGACAAGCCATTGGTGAGTGGCATCCACTGGTGGGTCTTGTGGCATTTGCACGTTCTAAGGTATATTTCCTTAATGTTTTTCAATTTGTCTACTTGTGTAGGCTTTGAAAGGTCCCTGGTGTCATCCACACCCCCTTGATCAGTGAGAGACAAGTGACAGATCATTTTGCTTTGCCCGGAGCCCGGAGCTCGGACTGGAACCCTGAGAACCCAGCAGAGTTTGAGCTGATGGCATTTGAGCTGATCGCCAGACCACAAGTAAACATTGTGCTGCTTTTGTGCTTCTTTTGGAAGGAGGAGAAGTCAAAGTTGAGAGAGGTGACAGTGGGGCACAGCGTGGCGCATTCTTCACCTCCCTCCCGGAGCTCTGCCTGCACACCCCGCCCGGCTGCTTGTCCTGTCATTCACTCGTCCGTCCCCTGCTAGGATCGAAGTTCCAGAAACCAGGAATGTCTGAGTGTCCCATGCATTGCTGTGTTCACAGCCCCCATCCAATGTCCGGCACACACCTATTGCTCAACCAACACTTGAAGGGGAAAAATGTGGAGATCACTGATGTAGAAAAAAGTGTACAATAAAGAAAATGTGGAACAAACCATTTCAAGTCTTAATTTACATAGGAAAATGCAACTGGAAAATTTCTATTAAAATATTTGATAGAGTTTTTTCCAAAATTATTATTTGTAACATATTTATTGAAATATAATCCATGTACTATTATCAATAACCCACTCAAAGTATGCTTTCCTATGGCTTTGGGAATTCTAGAAGATTTTCACTATCTTTTTTTAAAAAAAAAAAAAACCAGCAATTACATATTTAAGCTAGGACAGTCCTTGATGGGACCAGTGAGCACTGGCTACGTAGGTGTGTGGGAAATATCAGCTCCCCCAACATTGTTGTTAGGCAGTGCTTACCAATTTAACACTGAAATTGTGAATGGCTGGAAACTAGGGCTTGTCCACATATAAAACCTCGGCCTCTGTCCTTCATATAACTCACTTTAAATCATCAATCACTGTCCCTGCTTGTACTGAAACTTACCTCAAAAATAATACTCACTTACAATAAGTGCATATGAAAACAATAAAACCCCAATTCCAATGGGCACAGGCACCTAATTCTTTATTTGTGTCCTTTCCATGTATGTGTGGAGTCTGTATTATGTTGTCATTTTTTCTTGTACAGATGAGGGTTTATGGTCTTGAAGTGCATGAGGCTGTAAATGGCATTTACTCTCATCAGCTGCATTGACTCCACTCCTGCATTTATAATCACTGCGGAGATGTTTATGGCTCTGTACTGTTCCTCCACACACAGCACTGTCTCAGTGGGATTCACACTACTGACTGTGGAAATGCAAACAAAGGAAGAACCAGAAACATTTATAAAAAATGAATCATTCCTACCTTGACCAAATAAATAAGAAACTTTAAAACACTGAATGTGACAATACTAAAAAAAATCCAATCAATAAAAGCTTTAATAAACTGTTTTTCATCTTGATATCGTCTCCTTTTTTTCCAGTACCAGGAATTGAACTCAGGACCCTGAGCTTTCAAGGCAGGTGCTGTGCCCCTGAGTGGTACCCTGGCCCTTCGTCTCTTTCAATCGCAAATGTAAAATATGTGATGGATTTGTCATCTTATTTCTCATGAAATACGAAGACAATTTGCTGCTTTTAGTGTTTTCTCACCCAAGAATTTTTGAAAATTAGAGTAAAAATATTTTCCATTTCATTAGCAATCTAAAAAATACAGGAAATCACAAACCTATAAACATATATGTGTCTCGAATGGGCATTTCTGTATCTGTTTTGAGACAATCTGCATTTCTCATAGGAAGGACGTGGATTTTAATTAAGAGTCTGACTCTGCATTCAAATTTCTACTTAGCTTCAGGTGTTCAGATGGCATTAACCACTTACAGTCAGAATCTACTAGACCTCAAGGAATATTTAAATTAGTTGACCTTTGAAATATCACTGGATCATGTGGGTTGGTGGTCATCATTTAATTTCATTAATAGCATCAATAGTAACTTATTTTATTTCTTAACAAGAGAAGCCAAATTCTGTTTCACATACAGCATATGTGAGAAGTGATAAAAATAAAACAGAGAGTGTTTACTTTTAAACTTATTACAGTAAAGAGACAATGTCATTAATTCCCCTCAAAATATTCCCCTCACTTCAAAACCGTTTATCTCAACATTCTTGCCATTTCCTGAAGCCGGTCTGAAACTTCTCTTTACCTCAATGTCCTGACTCAGTTCAGAGTGTTTACTTTTCATGGTTATTGGGACTTTGGCAATGGACTAGAAGTCAGTCATGCAGTGACAGAGAGGGTGAGTGAGATGGATGAGGAATGCTTTTATTTGCCAGAAATTCCCATAAACAGTAGATCAATAAAGGCAAACAAATAATATGGTGAGTGTTCAAAAACGTATTACAATAAAAGACTCATTGCCAATAATCCCCACCACAACACTGCATATGCTCTTCCTGGCTTCACACACACTTACCTCACTGTTTATGGCCACCAATCTCAGACTGTAACATTTCTTTGGTAAACAGTCCCTGCATTTTCTGACCACCCTTGGGATTTACAAATGTGTAACAGAAACTGGAAGAGCTCAGCACCTTGTTTGATGTAAACTAGAATTGCAGTTGTGTTGTCTTTATTCACCTTCTCAAACATTTATTCTCTCAGTCGTCTTTCTGTATTAACCACTTATTCAATTTTATTAAGTTACTCAGAGCAAAACATTCTGTTAGGATTAATGTGCGTCATAAATTGACACCTATGTCTACTTGTCACCTGGAAATCAGGTTAAATATGTATGTTGGTATGTTATATATAAATGTTTATGAGACAGCAATGTATTTTCTAATCTTAGGATATGTGATGCCTTTTGTCATTTGTAATGGTTGATACATTGTGTCAACTTGACAAGTTTACAAGTTTAACTAAGCCACTTCTCAGGGGGTCCTCACTTTGTAAATATCCTGAGCCTGTGCAAGAGAAAGGCAGAGAGGCAGTGTGAGTGCTACACCTGCCCAGGGGCAGGGGTGCTAGCCCGTTTACAGTATAAGGGAGGAAATGAGCCTTGCTCTTTCCTCTTTTGCTCTTGCTGTTTTTGTTGTCTTCTGCTGCCTTGAACTGTTGCCCCTCTGCCGTGTGCCACCCTGCTTTCCAGCCAGCTGATTCTGGACTGAAACCTCCACAAACTGTAAGCCAAATGAACTCTTCTTTCTTTAATTTTGGGTGTCAAGTAGTTTTGTGTCAGCAACGAGAGAAAAGTAACTGAGACACCTCTAAAAAATAAAAATTTAAATTTCAAAGCACACCCAAATTTTCAAGTTAAGAATCCTCTAGATTGCATTGCCAGTGGGAGTGGAAAATGGGCAGGTACTTTGGAAAAGGCTGGACAGAGTCAGGGCATGACTCAGAAATTCCACTCCTGGGCCACCATGAGCACATGTGTCTGAAATGTTATGGCAGCAATATTTGTAATAAGAGGAATGCATCAACTGTCAACAAATGACAAATGGATAACACAGTGTGACATGTCCATTTCATGGAATATTATCCAACAATAAAAATGAAATATTGATACATGCTACAACAGAGATGAAGCATGAAAACATGCCAAGTGGGATAAGAAAGCTCAGGAAACACCACCTATTCTATAATTCTGCTCATATGAAATGACCAGTAGAGCAAATCCATAGACAGAAGACAGCAATGTTTGCTGCAGTCTGGGGTGGAAGATTAATTACTGGGAAACATGTGGTGACTGCCAATATACAAGAGAGTTTCTTTTTGGGGGGTGATGATACATTCTGAGATTAATTGTGGTTGTAGTTTCACAAATTTAAAACCATACTAAAATCTATTGAATGCCTGGTACAATTAATAGTTTGCAAGTCTTGTAGACAGTTAGCCTTTACTCTATTAGTGGGGCTGTAATAGGCACTTGATAAGTATATTTTGAAGAAAAAGGAAAATAAGTCAAAAACTCATTTCATGCAAGAAAAAGTAATCAAAATTTGGTGTGGTGTCTGTTTAAACCAAGCCGGCCTCACTGAAATGTTGTTTGATTATCCTCCCGGAGGAGAAGGTGGGTTACTAGGAGGGTTACACTGTAAAGACAGCGGCTTGTTGTCTTCTGAGCCATTTCAAAGGAGGCTCTGGGAAGGGCAGTGAGGCAGGCTGGGCTGGGCACTGACCCAGAGTCTTCAGCTACAGCACTGTTCAGCACAACCCCAGTCTCTGTCCTGAACCGGGAAGACCGGCAGCATGGGTCCCCAGCCTGGAGTGTCTGGTGCAGTTGGTGCGAGTAGAACCAGAAACACAGATGATAAAGATTCTTCGGGTCAGGAGCAACAGTGCCAGAGCTGCGTGTACACACACACACAGGTGTGTCCCTCATACAAGGACAGTTCATCATAGGAGCTCACAGGAGGTGGAGGAGGAGAAAGCAAAGACATAAAAACAGAGCCACCTGGAGGACAGTGACCTCACCCAGCGCAGTGCTCCCAGCCCTGGGCCTGTCCTGGTGCACAGTGGGAACGTGGGTCCAGCCCGCCGAGCCCATCTGGACACCAGCTCCCCAGGTAAACAGCCCTGTGGGATCTGCTCCCCCACTTCCAGGGTCGAGGCCGTGAAGACTGGTGTGTGACACGAATAGCTCCAGCAGCGTGGGAGCCTATTGTTGGAGGTCTGCTTCTCGGTGTGAAAGTTGGGGGGATCCAAGACCTTGTGTTCCCTGACAGATGTTATCCCACAACGCCTTCTTCACCCCACTCTGGGTTAAAACTCCAGGATAAACCTGATTATGTTAGGTCCATTAAGAATGCATTCAAATACACCAGCTCTGCAGCCCGAAGATGTGTGTGTGTCCGTTTGCTGTTATTAATTTATTACACGATGAACTATGATCTGGCAGGAAATTTCCAGACTCTATGAGTAGTTAGTCTGGTTTTGCTAAGAAAGTCACCATGAAACTGACTCATTGTAAATAGTTCAGTCTGAAATTGATTAAGACATGTGATTTAATTTACCATGAAAATAAATTAACAAGAATAATATCCAATAAGAAAATGTTAATAAGAGTAAAGATGCTTCTCAAATGCACTGTATATGAAATGGATGGAAAATTTCACCCATCCTATCAGTTATCTAATATTGACAAGTTTGCTTCTGAATGCAGTGTTTTCTTTTTTCTCTCTCCCTCTTTTTGAGACGGAGGCTCACTGTGCAGTCAAGGCCAGCCTTGAGCTCACTTTGTAACCCAGGCTGGTTTCAAACTCGCACTCACCTTCCTGCCTCCGCCCCCTGATTACTGGGAGATACGGGGTAATTTTGCACTAGGTCACATCGATGTCCCTGACAAACCCCTAAGTATCAATGGAAGCATAGAAGAACACAGATTTTGCTCGCCGCCTAGCCCAGGCTGCTTGTTACCAGGCAGGCGCCTGCAGGGAGAACTGAAGAATTCGGTCTTGCTTTCCGGTGGCCCCTCTATTTCCTCCAGCCTGAACTGCTTTGCTTCCGGTTGAAAGGAGCAAAGGAGGCTGCACATGGAATGTCCACCTCCCAGTGGCTGGAAACCTGCATCTCTACCCCAGGCTTCCACCAAGGCGGGGGTTCACCAGCAGGGCCCTCCATGGCACTTTCTGTGCAAGCGACGTAGTTAGGGCACATCTGAGTTCTCTAAGACTCTGACTTCTGTCTCTGAGAGAGACTCTCCTCATCTTTCTCCGGATGGAACTATAGATTAGAGAGTCATACAGCTTGCTCACTAAATTCAGCTGATGACAGTCTGACCACATGCTTTGACACAGCATGGCATGTTCCCATCTGCCCGGTCTGTCACATCAGTTTCTGCTGTCTCCGGATGCTTCCACAGAAAGCCCAAGCTTTGTGCTTTTGATTTTTGTTCTGGTGGCATCCAGTTCCAAGTGTCAGTTTCTACATTAGCTTGCGAATGTTAACTGTTGTAACCAATAGTCCCGTGTGTTTCAGCTGCTCAGCGAAATGGGCGTTTACTTCTCACTCTATTAACAGTGCCATCTGGGGACTCCTCTGCACTATCAGGAAAGCAAGTTCCATTAATCCTGGGCTCCGAGCTCCCTAAAATTCGGAATAGATGATTTTGTAGCAAAGCACATCACAGAACTGCTGCTCATATTTCAGCAGGAGACCCGGGCACAGGACCCTGTCCAGGTCACAGCCCCCTCGGGCCAATTCGATGGTGTGGGAGAGGGTCACCCGGGTAGGGGCCATCTCGCTGTCTCCACCCCGGACGCATATTCCTTGTATGTGGAACACAGCGTTTTCAATGCCTGCTACTTCCGAAACTTTGTTAACTGGCCTACGTCTTAGCCAGGACAGAAAGGCAGTGTGTCAGAGGCCCGAGGCCACACCCTGGGAGGGGAGCCGGCAGGCCCCACAGTTTGGTAGGTGGAGAACGGTGGTCAGAATACATCCCTGCCGCCTGCAGTGCTCTATACCAGATCCAGGGCAGAGCGCACATGGCAAGAAAAGGGTCCTTGTCTTCTCTGCCCTTCAAATTTAGTGACGGAAAGGCACTCAGTGAACAACGTGCTTCAGTGCAGAAATTTAGAAGTGTCATAAACAAGTGCCAGACGGCATTGTGAAGGAGTTCACCAAGACAATATTGGTGGATGAGTTGGTAAACAGTTTCTCAGCAGAAGTCACACAAGAGAAGCGATATTGCCAGGTAAAAAGTGGGATAAAAATATTCCAGTAAAAGCACAATCACGTGAAAAGGCTGAAGCTGACATTTTGGTGGGGGGGGGGGGTGTCGAATGACCCAGCTTGCAGAAATCCAGTTTCTTTTGAGAGCACCTAGAAAAGTCATATAAAATATTTAAAGGCATCAAAGCTCTAAATCAACCAGGGAACAGGGCGTGGGAGTCTGGTGCTGATATTCTTCTGCAGAGGCCTGGGGATGTGGGTCTTTGCCTGGGCCAAGATTCCTGCAGGAGGACAGAAATCAGAGGAAACTGCATGCTCAGGGCCCTCAGGAGACCACAGTAAGGGGTGGGGTCTGTGGGGCCAGACTCTGGTAAAAGCTCAGGGCACAGCCAGTCTACAGGGCTGGGAGAAACTCTCTGGGAAGTCTAGGAAAGTTTTTGACAGCTTCGCTGTGCTAGAAGAAGAAGTATTAAAGTTTTAGAGCTTTTCCACAAATAGACATGTACATAAGCAAAGGCCAAATCTATACATAAACAGAATATTACCAAAAATTCTAGAGAGAAGTTACTGAACGGGGCAATTTAGTGAGACTCTGTCTCAAAATAAACAATAAAAGGGCTGGGCTAGGGATACAGCTCATTGCAAAGGCCCGGGGTTCAACTCCCAGAACTACACACACACACACACACACACACACACACACTCACACACTCACACTCACACACACCCACACAGGTTTCTATACATGGAGGCAAATGTATCTCCCTAGAGTTAGAAAGGGAGAGATACATAATGTATAATTTCTAGGGCTTTTATTTTATGTCTAATATCCAGCATCTAGTCAGATAGTCTAAACATAATCAAAGACATAATAAGATCAAATATTTAGAAAACATGAGAGTAACAAAATCAATTTATAGCTATCCAAAAGGTGATGATAGCAGACATAGACATCAACACCATTAGGAGTCTCTAGGAAAGAAAGAAAAATATACACAAAACAGATGAAACGGTAGGAAATTTTGTCAACGAATAGAAAATTACAAGAAAACCAAGTAAAAAATGTATAGCTAAAAATAACAGCTAAGTGTAATAGCAGATTGAATACACAAAAGGCAAGATTAAGGATGTGGAATATATAGGTATGGAGAAATAACCAAACTAAGGAGAGCTGGGGGAGAATGAATTCAAGAAATTATGTGACAGAAATGTGGGACAGATAGTAGAGGTCTAACATACACGCAACTGGAGTCTTCCAAGAAAATGGGAAAAATATTTAAAAACTGATGAAAGATGGCAGGTTAGCGATTTAGGAAGAAGTATAAAAATCAGTCAGTATAAACAAAACAGAAACCACATTTAAGCATATCGTAGTCCACTGCTCAAAAATCAGTAATGATGACAAAAATGTAAAAGCCATCTTATGAGATAAAACAACATAGCCAAGACAATAATGCATTTAACACATTCAAGGAGAACGTTTTAAAAAGCAGGTGTGATTGTATTTTAGTTTTAAATAGTAATAATTAAAAAGAAAAGAAAAGTGGTTCAAAATGATTACAAAAGGAAGAAACAGGTAAAACTGTACAGAATCTGGGGACCATGTTAATTATTTTAGACTTTATTCGAGGGTAATAAACAATTATGAAGGGCTAACCCGAAGCATGGCAGGGTCAGGTAAGAACAATGAAAAGTTCACCTCTCAGGTCCTGAGGAGATTGAAGGAGAGAAGCCAGAGGAAACGAGCAGAGACCCAGGAATCTGGTTGCCATAATCAGTGCAATGGGTATTCAAGTAGGACAAGAGCCTTTGGCGTGACTCGGCCTCGTTCAGAGAGCGATCATCCAGGCTGGTTTGACCCACACCTCCGTGGGTGAGTGACGTCTTGCGGAAGTGCTTTCATCAGAGGCTGCTGGGGTGCCAGCAAGACTGAAATGAGCGGACAGGGCCAATTATCTACAATCACATCTGGGCAAATGAGATTCACTGATCGAGGACCTAACTCAGCACTGCTCTGATGCACTGCAACTGTATTGTGCCCTTTATTTCGTCTTTATCTGTACTGTTTTAGGGATGTTGATGGTGCTAAGAATCATAATAAAGATGAAAACAATCTAACTGGGTGTACCAAAGTTTTGGAAACTAACAATTTTTAATCACTTAGTCTCAGGTGCTATGTCGTATGTTTTATTTATTTATTCTCATTGTATCACCACACAAGACCCTGTAAATAGCTTACTTCCCTTATACGGGTGAGAAAATTGAAATTAAGTTTAAGTAATCTGTGAGAGTGACAGCGAAATGAAGAAAGTTATTTAGGAAAGCATAGCTCCCAAATGGCAGCTGGCGATCACTTGAGGTCACCAGCTGAGTGTGGAAGCTTTGGCTTTTCCATTACATCTTGCTCTGGAAACCCCTTGAGATCCTGGGCACATCTTTATTCACACTCTTCATGAAGGACCCGGGTGGAGGGGACGCGAGTGCTACAAAAAGCTGGGCAGGGAAGGGTGCGACAGCACTGGCCCTGGCTGTGAGATGAGGGTCAAGGTGCCACAGCGAAGGGGACTCAGTCTCAGGGATTTTCTCTCCACTTTTTCCCACGTTGGTGAGTCACCCCTAATTCTGTTTTATGATGACTTCTATTAACTAGGATTATAAATATTAATAAGATATACAATTCCACAGAAGAAAGTCTTCACAATGATGTGAGAAATAAAATAAGATCGTTATTATGCAGAGTGACATTTTATGGTGTTATGATTTTTCTTGTTTATAGCAGTTTTAAATTGTTTTTATGTACAAATATTTAAACTTGGCATGGCCCTCAATGGGTTTTCCATTAAGATGGAGCCAAAACACAGAAGAAAGTATTAATTTTATTCTTTAATGAGATATTTGATGTATGGAAAATTCTATTCATTACATAAGGCTTATTATTTCTTTGGGAAGAAAATGAAATACAGCAATGGCTGAAAGTGTATTTTTAAAGACATGCCTCAGTTTCTCTTCTACAGATCCCAAACACAGTATCTCATGAAGGGTGACGAGTCTCAAAGAAAAGTGAGGACTGCTAAAATCGGGTAATGAAGACTCAGACTTTTAACCTTATAGCTCCTGACACAAACGGGCCGCTTTCCATGGAACTGAGCAGAATCCCCACCGGGGACCTCGCCATGCCCTGGCTTTGCTGGACAGGCGAGGAGACCACAGGCGCTCACTAGCTGGGGCCGCGTCTGACGCACAGTGTGGAGAACGTGGTGCTGAGAAACCCGCGTGTGTGCAGCGGTAGCCCCACCCCTGCTCTGCCACCCACCAAGAGTGTAACCTTCTCAAGTTCACCAGGATCTTCTCAGCTTCAGTTGAGTAATACAAAAACGTGGAAATGGCAGTGGATCTGATCCCATACAGTTGAAGTTAGGTAAGGTGCATGAATCTGAGGACAATGTCTGGAGAAAAATGATCACGTCCGATCAGTGCTGTGGCATCACCTCAGCACACGCTGGCATCATCTCACCCACAGTCAGCAGCCACTGACAGCTGTGTGAAGATGTCATCGTGACCAGCATTTCTGGTACTCTGACTCCACCTTTGGGATTTTCATTCTGAGCAGCCAATTTAAATCTTGTCCTCTGTATTTCTTAGTCATCATTTTCTTGCTTACTTTTTCCATATTTCCTTTCCTTTCTTCTTCTCCTTCACCCATTTGCTCCTCCCCTCTCTTCATAGCTGTTTTTAATTATTTTAAATAATTATTTCATTATTCCTTTATATAAAGAGTACTAACACAGAAATCATAAAGCAAGCTATCATGCTCCTGCTGGGTTAAGACACAGCACGACCCGCGGGCCCAGGGCCTTGTGTCCCAGCCCCGTCACCCTCTGCCTTCATTCACCTTCTGCTCAATACCTGGAGCCTTCTGCCAACACCACCTGCTAATCTGTCAGCGTTTTTGTTCCCCATGTCTCTACTCCCAATCAGCGCATTGCTTACTGTTGTCTGTTTGAAAACTTTTCATGAAGGGGGTAATTCTGTTGACAGTCTTGGTGTCTTCTTTCCTTTCTCCCTCAACCCAAGACCCCAAGATAGAGTCATGCTGATTTCAGCTCAATAGCATTCATTTTTATTGCCATATGTCATTGCAATATATAAATTCTTCACAATTCTTTTATTAGTTTATTATTGATAGACTCTAAGTAGTTCTTGATTCTTCTCTCTAATAGTGTTCTTGTGAGCAATTTTATACCTAGTTCTTGGTTCACATATCTGGGACTTTCCTTAGCATACATCATAAAAATGAAATCTGAGTAATTGGCTATGTATAATTTTACTAAATAAATACGAAATCATTTTCCACAGTAGCCATCACACTTCGTACCTAACTAACAATATGTAACAATTTGCCTGCTTTAGAGTCTCAAGTTCATTGGATAGTCTTTCTGTCTCTAACAAAATTTTAAAATGGGACATACATTTAATTTAGGACACACGAGTCTATAGCGTTTCATTGAAGAGCCTGAAGACATGTATTGTTCCATTATAGTTAATTAAGAGATTCTACTCCTTTTAAAATGCTGGTAGATGAGAATATTGAGAATCTTGTAATAGTGTACAAAAAGTTAAAATTTTCAATGACATAATCAGCCCTCTCATGGTCAAGCCCATAAAAGGGGTCACAACACACTGGTTTATTAGGGCTAGACAGCTGACAGTGCGTCATCTCTGGAACAGATTACTCGATGCTGGCAGGCTGGAGGGATAGGGATCCAGAACACGGAGATCAGGTCTCCACACCTGCACGTCTTGGAAATGGTGCTGTGAGCCCTCCTGACAGAGTGTAGTGTGCGGAAACCGGCGTCCAACAGTTACATTCTACAACTATGCAGTTCTAACAAAGATAGCTGAAAATTCACATTAACAATTTGTACTTTGAGTTAAAACTAATGCAATGCATAATGAATAGCTATTTAAGATCCCTTTTGACAAAAATTCTTGTGGTTTGTTATGTTAAAAGTATAATCTTTGATTCAATAGGCAAATTTTTTAGTGTGTCTCCTTGGTCTTTGATGATTTATAGAATTTCAGTGGAGAGGCCCTAACGTCTCTGTCTGTCTGTCTGTCTCTGTCTCTTTATCTCTCTGTCCCTGTTTTTCTCTCTCATGTGTATACCTGTGTGTATACATACAAATAAAGTCTCCATACTGTGTATACACTCTACACTTTTATACACACATATGGTGGAGGTGGGTAGATGAAGATTGCTTGGGAAGCAAGAAGTCTTGCAAAAATTGCTAGGCCCACAGAAATTCCATTTGGGTTGCCAAATTTGCATTAGTCCCACCCACAGTTTGAAATGTCACCCCACCCTCTCTTTGCCATCTGCACCACCACCTACTGATTCCTAAGTCTTAGAGAACAGAAGCATCTGCATATGACAGGCACATTCAGAATTGCCCCTGAAACACAGATTCAAAGGAAAATCAGATGAGTTATTAAACAGATTTAAAAAAATATATGTTTTATATATAGAACACCTGTATCTGTTATACATACATACATATATGCTATATATACATATATACATATATACATACAGATATATGTTATATTTACATGTGTATATTGTCTTAGTTACTTTTCCCATTGCTGTGACAAAATACCCAACACTCAAAGTTAAAGGAGGAAAGGTTTATGTCGCTCACAGTTTGCGGAGTTTCAGTCCATAATCAGCTGGCTCTGCGGCAGGGGGGCACATGGCAGAGGAGCAACAGTTCACGGTGGCAGAAGTCAGCAAAAGCAGCAAGGGAGAGAGAGACAAACTCTTATGTTGTATCCAGTCTACCAGGATTAGGGTGGTGCCAATCCAGTCATTGGACTGCTCCAGTGGTCACCCACTCTGAATCCCAGCATTGCACTAGAGTCAGTCACACACTCTAGTTGCAGCCACCTCTGAGAAGTCTGCCCCCACATAAATACATGATGCTTTGGGGGGACAATATATATACATATATTCATATATATGTATATATATTCATATATATATATCAATTTTACCCTCAGTTTGGTTATTTTTCCCCTGAGTACTTAGACTTTATAAGCACACAAAAGAGGGCATTGTCCATTGGATCTCAAATACCTTTCAAGGATTAATAATATACAACCTGTATACATTTCTTTACTTCTTGCTAATTGAATGAAGCAGCTATTTTTCTACTGATAACTTGTCATTGTTAAAATTTCTTCACTCAATACACATTTTCGAGGCTGTAAATGATGGCTAGAAAATAAAAATATCTTCTTTCTACTCCTTAGGATCATGGTCTAGTGAACTGATATGTAATAGAAATATACTGTGTAGCACATGTGAAAATTTTAATTTTGTAATGCTGAAAAGAGTAAGCACAAAAGTGCAATGCTTTCAATGGTGTACTTGATCTCACATCCAAGGTGTTACCATTTCGCATGCGATGAGTATGAGGTTTACTTTCCTGACGCGCTCACTCTCTGTTGGTGTGGCTTTCGGTCTTGCCTGTACCCTCAGTCCCAGTGCGTCTCAGTGTGGCTGAGCGGTGAGTGTACCACACAGCACAGATGTTGTGGACAGATAATCTTCACTCCCTGTTCAGTGTGAGAAGATAACAAATCAATAATATGTAATCAAAGTGTGACGAGTATGATGAGGATATTTCTATGGAAACCAGCTATGATGAGAGTGTTTCTACAGAAACGAGCTAGTGTCAAGAGACTGGGAAGATCCTCTAGAATTGTAGGACAAGGGCCAATTGATGAAGAGGAGTTGTACTTGCAAAATAGAACAGCACCAGGAGAGAGATTTCCACGCCAAGAAATAACGTGTGGCTCTTCGAGGTGCTGAAATAAGTCCAGTACGGTGAAGCTGTGGAATAGATGTGGCAGCTGATTACATAGAATACCTGGAGGTCTGAGGTGCAGCAAGAGTGTAGAAAACAGAATGATTCCATGGTTAGTTAGGGAGGAAGGGAAAAGCCTAGCCAGGATCTGAAGCATGAGTGGGAGTCTGTGAAATGGAACAGCAGGATTACTGGAGAGAGGGTTTCTCACGCAAACCTTGAAGTGGTCAGAGAACCCGGCAGTGTAGGACTGAACATAGGTCTCTCAGGCTGCAGACGAGGATGCTGGTGGTAGCGGTAGGAAATGACGTAAAGAGCAGCGCTGAGGCCTTGCTTCCCAGGATGACACCAACTCCATTCCGTAGATGAAGGCTTCTGTGGAGGAGCAGGCCAGTGCAATGGTCAGGCCATGTGGTGGATGAACTAAGGGTCAGCTGGTAATGCCCCACCACAATGAATCAGCATGGTGCCGGGCATGGAAGGCCCACCTGAGGACTGCTGCCAACAGCATAAAAGGAGAACTGGAGGGGAAGACGGCGCGCTGGTGCTGGAGAAGCCTGTTGTGCTGGTTTTGCTGATTGAACTCAGCTGTTTTCATCGTTGGAGGCGTTCAGGTCCTCCCTGTTGCTAAGGATGGCTGCAGTTCTCTTTGGGGGAGCTCCAGTCCTTACCTTGAGTGTCACTTCCTGGCTCCAGTGCAGATCCCTCAGCCTGCTGGCACAAAACCTTCATGCCGCTGGCACAGACTTTCTAGCATTCACCACTGCCCTGTGGGCCTTCCCAGTGTAGATCCTTGAAACAGGCTTGCGTGAGACACTGTTATGGGTTCTAGGCTTTGAGCTGGACTTGCAGAGGACATTGCTCTGGGTCTTCAGCTGGACTCGTGCAGGACCCTGCTGTGGGATCCAGGCCCTCAGCTGGATTCTTTGGGTCCCTAGCTTCTGGACAGTTCTATTGCATTCCTCTGCACTTGGCTCTTTGGGTAAATATTATACAATAACCCTATAAATTGCGTGTCCTGCATTAAATCTACTCCTTTGCAAACCCTGACTACAAAAGGCCTGTTTGTTCTTTCTCTGCATTGGAGACACATCGTGAGAAGGTAGGAGATGGCCAGCAAAAAGACCTTGGGAGAGGCCCACAGTCCTCATAATTGCCTTACTTCCTATGTGAGTTTTTTTTTTTACATAATAGAGACCAGAGTGCTTGTGTGGAGAACACACAAGAGGACACAGCATGAAAGAGGTCACCTGCGAGCAGGAAGAGAGCCTTCCCCATCTCTGGAGGACCCAGATCCTTCACTCGGGACAGGTGGCCTTGTCCAGAAAGCAGACTTGCACCATTGAAGGGGCTGGTGTTTGCTCACAGTGTCCGGTACGAGACAGCTCAGGCCACCAGGACAATGTAGGAAGCATTAGAAGTTTATTTCTCCCAGCGCTGGAGGCTGCAAGGCCGAGGCTGGGGTGGCAGCCTGGCTGGACTTCACAGAGGGCTCTTTCCTGCCTGGGAGCTCTGGTCTGTCTCCTCCTGGTGCCTCACATGCTGAGGAGAAAACTCTTCTTTCTATAAAGGTCCCCATCTCATTGGGTCAGGGTTCCATCCTCAGGAGCTCCTGTGACCCCAGGTGGTCACAAGCGAGAGGATGAGGGCTGCCACAAGAACCTGGAGCGTGATGTGATGATCCTGGCCACAATGTCACCTTAGCCGACCAGCATGCCTGACCCACGTGCTCCTGTCCAGACCTCCTTAGGACCTGAAGCCCCCTGCCCTGGGCTGAGGAGAGCCTGGAAAAGTCCCCAAGCCAAACTTGTCACACTTGAGACACTCCCTGGTCTGTACTTCTTTTCCTGTAGAAAGCTGTGACCTAGATTATGTTTTTTATTTGCCGAGCTGTCAGATCCCAGGCATCAGTCTCAAAACTGAAATGAAGAGTCCTGCGTCCAGATCCCTGGCTCCTGCTCTGCTCCTTCGGGAGCGGCACCGCGGCTCCCCGGGTTATTAAGTACTTCCACTTTCTCCCTTGGATCATGGAACCCAGCACCGTGGAGGACGACCGCGTGCAGCGTCTCACCACACTGACACCCTGGCCCGTCCATCCTGAGGGTCTGCTTGGGGTCCAGGTTAAGCCACACACATTCGTCAAGGCTGATCTCCCAAGGCTGCTCCTTAAGGGAGCACGAGAAACAGCCCCTCTTCTCCATGAACCCCAACAGGACCCGAGGGCCTGTTTTAAAATAGTAAATTGGCCTTATCCAAAATTTCCCTTGCCCATTCTGTGGCAGGACTTGCACCTCGGTAGTTGACGCCATAAAACCCAATGTTGGTGATGATCAGGACTGAAAACAAAAAAGAATGGACCACAGGTCAGCAAAGATACAGTCTGTTCTCCTTTGACAGTGGCCGTAAGGAACGGCTGGTGGAGCGATGTCTGTGAAAAGGTCGGAAGGAAGTGCGGGAGCAAGGCTCGGGCCACTGAGGGCTCCTGCGGAGGGTGCTGGCTTTCTCCGGCACTGCGCGGCTCCCATCACAGAGCACCGCACTGCCAGGCGCGCGCGCGTGTGTGTGCGTGTGCGCGCGCGAGCGCACAGAATGGAGTTACAGTGGCCAAGCCCAGCACCAGGAAACTGTTAAGAAGTTTCTCACTTGTCCCACGTAGGAGGAAAGTGGCCTAAGAACTGGACAGACTTTGGGCTGATTAATTGGATAAAGCAAACATGTGTTGAACTAGAAAAGGCAGGAAAATGCATAGATTTGAAGTAAGGAATGCGACACAACTTCTGATTTTAGCATGCTAGATTTCAGGAAGGGAACTCGTTTCAAGTTTCTCATTTGTCACAGGAGTGCAAATGCCGAACAGGCGATCGATGGGCTCTGCACTACAGGGTTCAAAACTGAGGGCTGAAGTGGAGACAGCAGGGTGGAGTCAGCCTCCCTCAGTCCACGCTGACGTCTCAAGTTTCCCCTGCAAAGGATCCGGCCCTTGTGGGGTGCTGCTGACACCCCAAACCCTGCGTATGGGACACGTGGGTGCCTCTGCAGACTTGTCCTTCTCTACCATCTCCTGCCATGTCCCCTGCCCCAGGCTGCTCTGTCCAGACCTCCCTGCTGCTGCCCTTGGGAGCGTCCCTGGGGAGACCTCTCAGCTTCACAACCCTAAAATCCTGAGCTGCTGCTTCTGCCTCCCCCAGAGCGCCCCACTTCACCCCCACAGCGGGAAGGAGCACTCCCTTGAGGCTGCTTTCCCCAACCACAGAACTGAGCGCTCCAGGTGGGAGGGCAGAGAGCCTCACCTGCTAACAGGAGTTCAAAGAACTGAGAAAACCATTTTCTTTTTCAAAATCACCTGGAGCTTGACAACTGTCTTGAAAGACAATAAGAGTATCTTCTTTTGTTCCTAAAAGCTGAGCAGTTACTTCTCTTTCTTTACCAGCCCAAATCTGCGGAAAAAAAAACAAACCCAGTTGACAGAAGGAAGATTACACAGCACAGGAGGAGGAGAGAGAAAAGCACATTATTATACCTTTTGTATGGGTGGAGGCTTGTGAGAAACTCCGATTCCTTCTAACACACTCTCAGCTGTCCCAGACAGTGATTTTTGTCTCACTTGTTAACTAAGCAGCACCCTCCGTGGGTTTGCAGGGCCCAAGGCACCACTGAGAGTGGTAAACACACAGAGACACCCAGGGCAGGGCCTCTGGTCACACTTAGAACTGTGCTAAGAAGAAACTAGGACCAAAGACTCTGGAACACAGCAGTGAAGATGCTTTCTGTCTCAAGGAATGGGTAAAGAAACCTAAAGTTTTGTTGGCAAGGATATTTATCACCTCATACGAATGCAGTTGGTGGCAGAAGCTCCAGAGTGATGAGTTTGAGGCTCTCTTAGCCTCCTCTCATGGACGGAGGTTCTTTCTCTATGGCCATTTCCAGCATATGGGCCAGGTCATCGGGCCAAGTTGTCCTCAGGACTCCAAACCAGCTGAGACTTTCAGCTGTCACTTTCAGGAGACCACACCCTGGGGCCGGAGGGGGACACAGTTTTTCGGGGTGAGATTCAGCCTTTTCTCCAGAGGCGGTGTCCTGCCTCAGAAGGAAGGACCCCAGGGCTTCCTCATAATCTTGCATTGGCTCCTGCCAAAACCAGCCAATTGGCAAAGTCCCAGAGAGCCCTGGGAGCCTCCAAACAACTCAGGACCAAGCTTGGGGCCTGGGAAGCCTTGTTTCCCCAAAGCCCCACCCTTCGGTGCAAAGTGAGTAATACCAGGGTCCTGCCTTCCAAGAAGCACAGCTTCAGAGAGGCAAGGACTCCTGTCTGCTCCCTCCAGGTGCGTTGGGAAGGAATAGGAAGGCCCAGGAGTCTCTGAGATAGAGGTAAGCAAGGGGCCAGCTGGGGAGAAAGAGGCCGTCAGAACCCTGGGAGAATAGACTGCCAGGCCGAGCGGGTGCAAGCAGAGGGAGTCCAAGCTGGGGAGGAATCTGAGGGGAGACAGTGAAGGCGGCATGTAGACAGCCCGGAATAACTGAGTCCTTTGTTTCTTGCCCCAGGAGCCTCCTGTCTGCCCTGGGCCCCAGGAGGCTGCTGCAGGCCTCACTGATGCTCCCCAGTGTCCTGATTCCCCACCCGGGGCTGCATCTGACTCACACACGACCCTCGGTGATCTATTTCCAACTTTTAATGTCGCCCCTCCGTAGCGCTTCCTTCGCGTTACATTTTTGCACTCAAGCTATAACTCAGTGATTTGGACAGTTATTTCCACTGAAAAGGGGCTGTTAGCTGTAAACATTTGGAAATGAAGTACTTGGAACAGACATCAGAGTGTATATTATAATAGGATTTCAAAAGATTACCACAGATTCTACCAGACTTTGGAGTTTATATTCTCTTTTTTCTTGAACTAGAAATAGAATTATTATGTTTTGAAATTGACACATTAATTTCTGTGAAAAAGGAAAAAAGTGGTGCCATTCTGTTGTAACAAATATTGCTTCAATAATACATGTGGATTTGCTTTGTCTTTTCTCACACACTTAGAACATAAATTAAAGAACCAGAAGAACATCAGGGAGGGTAATGTTTAACCTCTGCCTTTGCATGGAGGAATACAAAGTAGCCCATGCTAAGGGGCTTGTTTCTGTCAGTTTTGAGACTGGGACTGAATTTTTCTTCTGTTCTGTATTCACTCCTTGGTGCCAAGGAAGAGGGACATTCGGAGAAGTGACATGGGGGGAGGGGGGCAGCAGACCAGGTACAGGGAGACCAAAGGTCACCCGGGGACCAATGCTGCTGCCAAAATTATCTTTGAAAGCAAACAAACAAACCAAACTGGAACTCACCGTTCTTACTGAAGAAAGTTTCTGTGGACCAGAAATTCAGAGACGTTGTTACAAGTGGGTCTTCAACAAATCATGCATTTGGCTCACTGTCCCTGCCTGAGTAAGACCTGGACAAATCAACTGAGAGAATAAATCAAGCAAACCATTTGCTATTAGATGGCGCAAAAGTTCAGGTGCTTGATTTTACATGCATACATTTTAACATACATATATATAGTATATAAACATTTACCAATATTTATATATAACTAGCTACATATGCATACGTAACTTCTGTATAACATATAACATTTCCTTTGTAACATGCTCTTAGATATTCTGTGGACATGGAATAAGAACTGTTTACATCTAGAGATTCAACCGTACTTTTGTTTTCCTTTGTTTCTTTACAGCCATACTTTGTCATAGAGAGTCAATTTAGATGCGTTGGTCTGTATTGAATTGTTCCTGTGGAGAAGGTGTGAGTTAAAGTTTTCTATTTATCTTCTGGGTCTCATACTATTTAGACTACTTCGTGTTCTAAGGTTTGTTTCACTTTCTCTTTTGAGTCACTGGGGACCCGCACAGCTGGCCCCAGCAGGCTGTGCACCTCTGTCCGGTACGGTAGGAGCTCCTTACACCGCCGAGCACCCGTGCAGCCCCGAGGCGGTCAGATTCCTGATTCACGGACCCTGAGAACGTCATCTTCAGTCAGCCCCAGACAGCTGGTGTCTCACCGGCACCTCAGGGCTGCAGTGCGGCCCTGGGGACCCAGCAGCAGGGATGGTTTCTAGAAAGTTCTCGATACCTGGCTGGTAACCGAGAGCTTACCACTGCCACGTAAACAAGGAGCACGGTCTTCACTGCCCTCAGTCAGCCCCACGCGTAGATGAGAGGCCGAAGCTGAGAGGCAGAGCACAGGCAGGAACGGCTGCTGGGAAGCACGACTTCCTTTCACTTAGCATCTGAACCTACCCGGCTGCTGAACGATACCAGTCTGGTACTCTGCAGGGTCGGCAGCCTTTTGCAGGATCTTGAATTTACGTAGTGACGAAACCACTGGTGAACCGAAAGTTTTCTTTACTGAAGCCAACATACATTTGAACTCACTGCTGATCTTTTAGAATACGCAGAATAAATTGTCATATTGCACCTAATGGAGATTTAATATACTGACAAGCTTATTCCTAACCATACCAATGGACACCAGTCATCATTTCATTCGTGAGATCTAATTTCACAGTACAGCTAAATTTAGCTGGGATTTCATTACTCACGAGAAGACAAACAAGCCAAAATGCATTTCTCACAAAGAAGCAGCCGGTTGAAATGAATTTCCGTAAGGTCACCGTATATTACCTTTCTGTCTCACATGCTGTGATATAAAACTCGGTCACCTCTCTTACTTCGGTCACCGTGAGCTTCACCTCCTCTTGCCATGTGTGCCGCTGCCTTGCTGTGTTTTGGTGTCTTTCTCCATCAGAGTATTGTCCGTATGTCCTTTATGTTTATCTTGATTTTTCTTAGTGCAGTTTTGCAGTCCGTAGGGCCTCCACTCATGGCGGGGTAGGGGTCCACACTGGTACGTAACACAGCTCTGCCACCTCACCTCCCTTCTCGCCCACGCCGTCTCCTCTTTGTTACTGAACACAAGTGAGAATACCTAAATGGTGTTCTTGTGGTTTTCTTTAGGGAAATTCTGGTTAACTTTTAAAATTTTCCCACTCTGTCTTTCCCTTCTGAGCTGCAGTGATCCATGATCATGGGGTTCACGTCACAGCGCTACAAGCACACAAAACCCTTCCTGCCACGCACTGCCACTGAGTGGTCCTTGCTGTGTTCTTGTATTTCAATGCATCTTGAAGTGACTGGTCATTGCTGTAACACGGTCAAGCCAATAAGGGTTAATCTGTATCAGATTATTAAATCATGGTTAATTGTATTCCTAGAATGTTGGTGAGTGGATAAATGTTTAGCATTGAATCAAGCCGTTTTTATCCACTAATGGTAATTCAGGTAAGTGCTTTTGCAAAATTAAGTAATCAAATTAATTCACTAAAGTGAGAATTACAAGTTATCTTAGCAAACCTGTTTACAATTTAGCAGGATCTTTGAATATATCATGTAACTGCTCCAAACCACTTGCTTTGTAAAATCTAGCTTCAATTATCTACAACAAACTAAAATACAAACAAAAAGTTACATTCATGCATGTTATTTAAGTTTACTTATAATTATTAATTTCTTAGTAAGTTTGAAGGAAAATATTAAAAGCTATCATCTGTACTTTGCATGCAAGTGTGTCTAATACTTGTTCTGCTGTATTTGGGTTTCTTCTTTTCAATTCTAGTTCTAAACTTAAACTTAGTTCTAAACTTAATCTTCTAAAAATGCGCATCTTATATTATCCCACTGTAAAACATCTACTGAATCCCAATAAGATGAAGGACACATATCTAAGCAGGCATGCAAAGCCTCCTAGAAGCTCCACCATGCCTCCTTTCAAGCTTTACCCCTCTACACCCTTACATGTTTGCAGCATTCAATGGAATTAAACTCCATGGCATTTATTCAGATTGCTTTGGTCAAAAATACAGTCAGCTCTCTTAATTAGAATTCATCTTATTTAAATAGTAACTTTTAAAGTCTCAGACTGCACCATGGGTTTATAACTCAGTTTTTCCCTTAAATCTGCTGACGTATATAAATACATTTTTTCTCTGATTGCTCTTTGATGGGGGAACTGTAATCATAGCAGGATGATGAATCCAACACTGCATATTTCACAGTTCACAAACTGTCATCTACTACATTGTCATTTCTGATTTTCAGAAAACTCCTTTTCCTTTTCCTTCTCCTTTTCCCCTTCCCCTCCTTTGGGTGGGGACTAATGGCAATGTGTATTTTGATGTAATAACTTTTTTAAAAAAATTTAAACACATTTTAAGTATTTCTCAGTGACTCCTCACACATGCACTGCAGGGCCACCTGGATTGAGATTCTGACTCCTATGCCTGCTTCCTTGGTATGAGATCTTGCTCCTCCATTTCTTCATCCAAGGAACTGAGACAATAAAAGCACTTACATTCCAAGTTTGCTTTATGAACTGGAGAATTTAATTCATGTTTCATAGCTGTTAAGGTGTGTGTCTGGATGTCACCCCAAAACCTCATGTGATCATGGGGGGCTGGCCTTTCCAAGGCGGCTGAGTCTAGCATTTGTGATCGGTTTGCTGTCTAGTGCTGGGATTGGCAGTGTGAGTGCCGGAACACAACATAAGGGTGGGAAGGCGGCATGCTTTTCCCTTTTGCCCTTCTGCTCTTGTCACGTGAGGCTGCACGAATGGCTGCCCCTTTAGCCATGCCACCCTGCCTCGGCACCAGCTGAGTATAGACTGAAACTTCCAAAAATTGTAAGCTAAATAAACATTTCCTGCCTTAATTTTGAGGGTCAGGTATGTTGTCCCAGCAATGAGAGAAAAGTAACCAACACAACAGCCAAAATTACTTTTGACACCTTTAATGAACTCATTTACCCTGGGCAGTGCTGAGTCAGTCATGTTAGCTGCATCATTATCATTATATTTGTGTTAGTTTTCTGTGGTAGCGACAAAATGCCTGGTGTGAGAAACTGCAGCCCTGTCTATTCCATGAAAGGATGCAAGCAAATCACAGCCCCCAGAAACCATGTTGCCACCGGCAAATGACCGGAAATCAAAAATGGGTCCTGTGGTCCTCCAAAAGGACAGGATGTCACAAGGAGAGAAAAGGCAGAACATGAGACCTTGCAGCACCAGATCACCTGATAACACCCGTCCATCTGCACTGAACATTCTGCGGACACTGACCACAGCTGTGTGCTCAGAACGCCCCATGATACCCTGCAGGATGCCAAACAGAACGCCCTCCCTGGCCTTATAAAAAGCCCGGCTTTTCTTTGTTCCTGACAGATGGTCTTCTTGCCCCGGGTCCACCTGAACCCAGGTGTAATAAACCTTGTGCAGCGATGCCTTTGTCCAAGCCTGCTCCCGGATCTCCACTGTTCTCTGTCTTGTCACATTCCCCACATGCTGTCCCCTCCCAGTCTGCCATCCCTCAGCAAGCCTCGGGATCCTCCACTTGAGGTCACCAGCCCAGACACACTCTGAGCCTTTGGACTCAGCCAGTGACTTTGAAGGACAGCTGCTTCCCATGACAGGGCTTAGAAACCGCGCCTGCTGCCCTGGTCTGAGCCCACTTGCCCCCTCTGCAGAAGGGAACTTGGAACTTTGCCTTGTGGAGTCCTCTTGCTTGCTGCCTGAATGTGCTTTTTCCAGCACTGACAATTTGAGTCTAGGGGCTTACTGCCAACCCTGGGAAAAACAATTTGAAAGAGGAAAGATTTATTTTGGCTCAGCTTTTCTAAAGTTCTAGCCACTGGCCAGCTGGTTCCATGGCTCCATTGCTGTGGTGCAGGGCGGAGCTGGGTCCCTGTGTGAGCTAGAGTGGGCAGCAGAGCAAAGATGGTGAACCACAACAGGCAAGACAGAGCCCCCAGGCCGTGCCCATGATTGCTCCCATCAAATGGGCCCCAGTAATGCAGTCAGGCTAGGAACGGGGCAATAATCCTCCGAGCTCTGGGTTCCAGTCACCTTCTGCAAGCTCTGCCTCTGAAGCCTGCATCCTTGGAGCCTGGGCTCCGCGCAGGGCGGTCCGAGGAACATATCCCCTCCAAACCAGGACAGTGTGCATCGTCAAAGAGGTCCACAACAAGCCCGCACACAGGAAACACTCGCAGATACAGGAAGGAAGCACATGTACAGAGTAACCTACGTCCTCCAAAAGCAGTTTCAGGGTAGAGGTAGAAGGCTGGATGACGTCCAGTGCATCAGTTTACTCAAGTTGATTGAAAGAAATCTGATTTATGCCTAAAATGGAGACACTGTGAAAAAGCCAAGAGGCTTCTGTGACACTTCAGAAAGAGGCCTGGGGACTTACCATGAATGGCAATCAATCCAGGCCTGCTGCCTGGGTAAATTGCTGAAGTGTCCGCTCTGTTACGGAGTGTCAGAATGCTGCACACAGACAGCACGTATGTAACACAAGTGCTGCTTTGTTTTGTCAAACCATATAGCTTGGATTTATCTAAGAGATATATAACCATAACAACTGAAACATAAGATAGTCTTATCTTTTGGTTTGTTTTTAGATAAATCCCTTCAAAACTAGATCTCAATGTGCCTGTTACAGTACAGAGAAAGAAGAGCTATGATTTTGGAATAGTTGGTGCAAATCAAATAGACTCATTTCTGTTAATAAACAGTCTCCAAGTGTTAGTATGGCTATTTTTCTTACAATAGAATGAAATGAAGGTAAACACTACTTTTAAAATAATACATTGTCATGTACTGATTAAAGGAAATAATTCTGCTGAAATGTTTTCCTATAGAAATGTGGCTGGGTGTTTTTTATTTTTTTCACCCTCTAGTGGTCTTCTACCAATACTGCATTTTCTCTTTTGAGTCAGTTCAACATTGTTTCTTTTTATTTTTATTGTAAAGAGAAAAACACACTAAAACAATGATACAGAATTTCAAAACAAAATAATAGGAGATTAACAATGGTTAATATATTGTATATTGTTATCTGCAGGGTAGTTGCTCAGATTACAAAACGTAGGCATGAAAAATTGATCAAATGATATAAGCACAAATCATTCTTATCAATGAGCTAAGAGAAATTAGTAGTATAATTAGCACAGCTATCACACACAGGTGTGCGTGCACACGTGACACACACACACACACACACATTCTTTTGCTTTCCTTCTTGTCTCCTTTCCCTCATCCCCTTTGTTCTTTCTTTCTGAGCAGTTTTTTCCTCTTTCACTTTCATGATAGCTATTATATGTTTTGGATCTTATTTGCTCTTCAGCTCTTTACACTAGGGAAATGATACTATATTTACACATGTGAGTCTGGTTTATATTACTTTTGAGTGTGTTCTCAAGTTGCATCCATTACCCTATATAAACCTTGAGTTTATCCTTCTTTATAGCTGAATAGTATTCCATTGTATAAACATACCACATCTTTTTTTTTATCCATTCCATGGTTGGTGGGCATTTGGGTTGTTTCCAAGATTTAGTTATTACAAATTATGCTGCTATAAATATTGGTGTATATATATCGATGTGGTAGGATGTTTTCAATTTTTCTGGTAAAAGTCTCTCAAACAAAGGATTTGTATCTAGAACATGTAAAGAACTGAAAATAATCAAGCCACAAAATTTCAAAAACCCAATCAAAAAATTCATTCTGAGATGAATACGCACTTTTCATATGAAGAAATACAACTGGAAAATAAATACATGAAAAATGTTCCCCATCATTGATCATTTGAGAAGTGCAAACAAATTAATACAACACTGAGATTCCATCTCACTCCAGAAAGTACAGCTATCACCAAGAAACTAACCAATAACAAATGCTGGCAGGACTGTGGCAGAAAAGGAATCCTTCTCTGCTGTTGGTGGGAATGTAGACTGGTGCAATCACTATGGAAATCAGTGTAGAGATCCCTCAAAAAACTGGGTTTAAGGGGCCCATTTGACTGAGCTACTCCCCTTCCAGGTATTTTCTCAAAAGAATTGAAACTATCTGCTTTTTCAAGCAGGTTTTTTGTTTAAGAAAATGTTTATTAGAGTACTATTCACTATCTATTCAAATTAAAAAATTAAGTCAGAATGTATTTCAGTTTTATGCAGAGTGGAAAAAGAAAAAAGTTATTGATTTAAAAATTTTTGTTCTAAAATTTTATCATCTGTGTTAATGACAGTATATATTTTAGTCAAATGTAAAATAAGCAAATGAAACATAATTTCATCAGAATTATGTGATTCACTGATAAAGGCATCATGTATTTGGTAAAGTGTAGCATTTGTTTGCAAATAACAACTCAAGTAGTTTTTCATTAAGACTTATTAAGGAGAATATCAAACCCAGGGATAGGAAGAACCAACATTGTGAAAATGGTCATACTCTCTTAAGTGTTATAAGGATTTAATGCAATCCCAATCAAAATACCATTAGTATACCTTACAGATCTAGAGAGTATACCTTACAGATCTAGAGAAAACATTCCTAAAATTCATTTGGAAAAAGAAGAGACCTAGAATAGCAAAGGCAATCCTGGGCAACAGAGGCAAAGCAGGAAGCATCACAATCCCTGACTTGAAATTATACTGTGCTACTGTGATACTGTACAAAGCTACTGTGATAAAATCAGCATGGTACTGGCAAAATACAGATCTAAGGATCAATGGAACAGCTAAGAAGATACAGACTTAAATACAAAGACACTCTGCAATCTTATCTCTGACAAAGGGGCCAAACATATTCATCAGATGAAAGACAGCCTCTTTAATAACTGTTGCTGGAAAAATTGGCTTTCAACACTCTGAAGATGAAAATTAGACTGTGTCTATCACCATGCCCTAAACTACAGTCAAAATGGATCAAAGATTTAAATATTAATACAAAAACACTAAATCTACTGGAAGACAAGGTAGGTAGAAATCTTAAGTCAAAGGAGTAGACAAAGAGTCATGAACAAAATGCAAACTGTACGAAAAGTACTTCAAAGGGTCAATAACTGGAATCTCATCCTATTTCAAAGGTCTTGCATGTCAAAAGAAATCATCAATAGAGTGAGAAGAAAACACAGTTGGAAAATATTTCAGTTTCCCTCAGTCAAAGGACTTCTTTCTAGAACATAGAAAGATGTGAAAAATATTAGGTCCTCCAAATTAAAAGAAACAACCCAAAAATGGGCATCCGAGATGAATATGCACTTCTCTGATGAAGAAATACAAATGGCAAATAAATCTATGAAAAAATGTTCATCACTGGTAATTCAAGAAAGGCAAACAAATTAAAACAACACTGAGGTTCCATCTCACTCCAGAAAGAATGGCTATCATCAAGAAAACAACCAATAACAAATGTTGGCAGGGCTTCTGGGAAAAAAGAACGCTTCTCCACTGTTGGTGGGAGTGTAGACTGGTAGAACCACTGTGGAAATCTGTTCAGAGATTTCTCAAAAACCTAGGATTAGAGGTCCCATTCAATGCATCTATTCCCCTTTTAGGTATTTACACAGAAGAATTAAAAACATCATATCACAGTGATATGTTGTACCCATGTCTATAGCAGCATAACTTATAATAGCTAAATCTTATAAACAACCCAAATGCCCATCAACTGTGGAATGGATAAAAAAGATGTGGTATTTTTATACAGTGGAGTACTACTCAACTATAAAGAAGGATAAACTTGAGGATTTTATCGGTAGATGGATGCAATTTAAGACCATACTCATAATTCAAATAAATCAGATCCACATGTGTAAACATCATATCATCTCCCTAGTGGTAAGAAACTGAAAGAGTCAAATAAGATCTCAAATGTATAATAGTTATTGTGAAAGTGAAAGGGGAAGAAACTAACCAGAAGGAAAGAATGATGAGGATTGAGGGAAAACAGAAAAGAAAGAAGGGAAAAGATTATATATATATATGTAATATATATAATATATATATAATATATATAATATTATATATAAAATCCTCAAGTTTATCCTTCTTTATAGTTGAGTAGTACTCCATTGTATAAAAATACCACATCTTTTTTATCCATATATGTGTATATATTATATATATACACATATATGCACACACACAAGGTAGATAATTACACTTCTAATCTGTGTTAGCTCATCAAAAAGAATGGTTCGTGCTTTCATTGTTTGATCATTTTTTTGTACCTATACGTTGTAATCTGAGCAAGAACTTTGAAGATGACAATACATGATATAGTAAACATTGTTAATCTCAAGTTATTTTGTTTTGGCACTCTGTATCATCATTTTTATTCTTTTTTTTTTTTGAAATGTCATATTCTGCACAGTTTCTTTTGGCATTTTTTAAGCATATGCAAACCCTGCACTCTCCTAGTTTAATCACAATAATATCTGTGTTCCCTGGCTCTATCAAAGATAAACATTTTAAGGGTACATATCTCCATGTAATTATTGACACAGATTCTGGTAAGCAGGGTTAACTCTATAGTGTTGGAAAGGCTGCGTCAGATTTTCTACTCTTTAGGTAACAAATGAGTGCTATTATCCTGATTTTCATGGAATATATTTAAAAGTGTAGGAGCACCAGGGTATTTCTTACAGGTTATCTTTTTTAGGTAACATTAACCAGGGATATTTGTTGTTTGTTTAATTGTCTTTGTCTTTTCACTGTTTAAAAACAGGAATTTATGATTCATTAAATTGAAAAGAAATGCTTTTATCTTTATTATGTGCTATAATAATACCTTCAGTGACAATGCTTCAAAATGTCTTATAAGAATTGAATGATGAGGCCAGATAAATCCCCAAGGTGACAAGCCACTATACCCATAATTTTGGGGGTAGCACACTCAAAATTTCCTAAAAGCTGATCATTGCTTAATAATCAGCCTATATCTTATCTCTAAAGAAATCCAAACTGCAACCCAGAGCTGATGACCCGAGACCATTTACACAAGGGGTACTGCAAATTACAGTAAGGCCAGTGTCCTGGCTCTCTCTTACTCCTCTAACACTCCTCCCTTGTCCTAGCTTAAAATAGTGAGTCCTGTTGTCATCTTGTCTGTAACACGGTGGTAGTCCCTCAGCACACCTGACCAGTGGCCAGTGACAGTATTCTTCAATTGCAAGCCCTAGAAATTCTCTGTGGAAATTTAAGCAGAAAATGAATTTCCTGGACATCTCAAACAAGGGGAAAACTGAAGAGCCAATCCGCTGTGAGCAGGAACAGCCGCCCAGAAGACGGATAGCAGAGGCACAGTGGGATGTTCTGCAGTTTCACCGCTGGTGTCACCTGCTGGCTATCAGCATCTGACTGGACTTTGATGATGCCCCACCTGATGGATGGGAAGGACTGCACTCTTTAACCGGCAGCTCTACCAAATCACATGCAAGTGGCAAAACAACACTGAAGTAGAAAGAAAGGATGCTAGGCAGGAACACCCCAAACACCCACATACTGAGAGGTAGTGTGGAGGAACCCTGCCAGGGGAGGTCTCGTGTCATGCAGGGTGCAGGATGGTGAGAAACCCTCTTGTAGGACTCAGGTTCATTTTAAAAATTCATAGCAACATTTATGTACTCATTTTAAATCTACTGCTTAAAATTTTTGTATCAACTGACTTTTGCAAAATCTTCCCTCTCAGGTAAAAGAAAAGCAGTTGATGAGCAACTGCTATTTTCAGGTAAACAAGCTCATCCATCTTTAATTGCTCTTTATCTGACAGTTCTGTTTTGATTTATAGATATAGTGACTTAAGAAAGAAAAAAATATTCAAACAGTGTTAGAGATCTATGCTTCTCAACCTGGCATTTCATATACTCCACAACCAAATTCAATCTTATTTTTACAGCTTTATCACACATCTTCAAATATCCTGGGAAATAGATCTACCTGCCAACTCCAAACAAGAGCAGTGTTTCCTTGCACTTTTTCTGGCTTTGATGAAGGCACTTTCTCCTTCATGTGTTCAGCAGTGATGAACCCCGTAAGGCCAGTGCAAATCACTCTTCAGGTCAGCAGCTTTAGCTTGGTATCACACACAGGTAGAGGATTGCAACCCTATGTTGATACTTCCTGGAGTTTGAGGTTTGGCATAAGTCACATTTCCTAGGAATATGCCTTTTTCTTCCTAAATATCACAGGCTGTTTAATAGGCAGAAATTAGATCTAATGATTTGATATCCATGGACATGCGCTTTGACCTGTGATCAGTGAATCCCAGGCTTGGTCACAAGCAGCAACCTCTGCAGACAAACCTCAATAATTGCAGTGGTCTCTGCTTTTTAAAAATACACTTTCAAAATCACTTTCCTGTCATGTTTGGTACGCAGATTTGAGAAAGTCTCCACACCTTTAAATAACATTGAGATCTCAGCCCGTTATGTCACTCAGCTTGTATCTATTTACAGAATCTCCTCTTGCCTGACTCTAGTTGATGTAATTCAAGGTCCTTTCATGACCTGAAAACCAGAATAATGGCAATTTTGAAAGTGATACATCTCAAAAATCCATGGTTTTGACTCATTCAACTAATCCCAATGTTTATATTAAGTACAAAGCAAAAGAATACATTCCTTGAGTTCCATTCATTAAATTAGCTCGGTATACTGCTCCCGATTTTCCTATACTACAGAGTTGTTGACAAATCACCAAGCTTTTGGCTGGTTTTACATAAATTTTTGAAAGAGTTTGGAAAAAATCCAAAAACAACATAGAATTCCTTTATCAAAAACACCTACTTCTGTTTGAAATTTATTCCTATAATCATTACCATAGTATCCTCATGTTCCAGATGTTTTGCTAAGAGATGGTACAATATCTGCCAATTCTTGTAATTGTCATCTGCAAAGAAGAAAATGGTATTACACCTGAAAAGCTACTTTATTCTGCATGTCCACACTGGTGGGTGATTTCACTTAGACAAATTTGTACGTATAGGGGTGAGAGTGCTTCAGAGCAAAACTCGTCTGCCTTTAATTGCTAAGTGGACACTTCCACAGTAGTAACTTTAAAATGACATTGGAAATTCCATAACTGTTTATCACTAGCTACTACATTTGTTCATTAACACCATTCCCATGCCTTTAAGAATTTTCCAGTTGAAGTTTTGAGTTTTACGATTTTTCATCTACAGTAAGATCTACAGATTCTTTGAAGTCCTATGCGCTTGTTTGAACATCTGATTTAAGCAATCACTTCGTGTGAGTGTAGTCTTCCGTGATTGGACATATACACACGCATGAAACAGATTAAAGCTATGACATTGTCAGGTTGGGAGTTTACTCCATTCTCTGAGTGCCAGTGACAGTGGCATTGTTGAAGAGCATCATGTCCATTTAATCTGCTACAAAACAATTGTCTATACTCCAGAAATCCAAGGCACGATAATGCCCAGAAACGTGACCAGGATCACGTGGTAGCTACCCAGTAGTTACTAAGTATGCATATTGATAGATTATAGTGTAGCAAATTCCTGTATCCACAGATGTGTTACACATGGCTGCAAGCAAAAATTGCACACCTATAATGCCCGCCGAGAGGGGAGAAGGTGTCACAATATCGAAAATAACCACGACTCTTCAAACACAACGACACCTGTAGCTCACTAGAGGTTACTAAAGTGGCATATGCTTTCCTTTCAGGGTGCTCCCTAATTTGGTCATTGTATTGCACCAAGAGAAAAGCACTGGCTATGCAAGTATGTAGATAGTGGTTTTGCTCATTGCAAGCCAACAAGCCCACTGTTAAGAGGAATTATTCATGTCTTGCATTAGTTTGCAGAGCTGCTATAACAGAACACCAGAGGTGTGGTGTCTTAAGCAACAGAAATGCATTTTCTCACAGTTTTGCAGCTGAGAAGCCCAAGGTTGAGGTGTTATGGTTTTGCTTGGATCTTAAGCCTCGCTCCAGTTTATGGACAGGAAATTTCTTCTCTCTGTGACCCACACATGCGCCTTTCCTGGTAGCACTTCTATGTCCTAATCTTCTCCCTTTATGAAGACACCAGGAATACTGCAGTAGGACCCACCCCCAAAGAGCAGACATATCTCAATCATTACTTCTTTAGGCTCAAACCTTCGACTGTTGAAGTATGGAGTTAGCTAGCATCAGCACATGAATTCCAAGGGAAAAGCAATTCGGCTCACAACACAAACCCTCCTTGATTTGTCAAAGGCAAGGAGGAAGAAAGCAATGACAAATCACTTTGAAACCGTCACACAGACTTCCGTGTGTGAAAACTTCTACGCTATGTATGAGAATGCTGACTTCTGATATTTATGTATGTTCGACCTTATCACTTCTTAAGGAATTTAAAAGAGAATAAGTTTTCCATACAGTTTAAAGTTCTCCCCCATTCACATCTGCTTCCTCACTCTCTTCCCACCTGGTCATTTTATCCACAGCATCCTGATGGGTGTCACCATAGCAGGGTGTGACGGTGCAGTGGTTTCTAAACGGTTCTGTGGAATCCTCTGTGATTCACCATGCTGATGTGTATGTTACTTGGAATACATTTTCGCTTTCATGTGAATGCATTACAGATAAAAGTAGAACAAGAAGTCCAATTGGGACAAAACACCAGGAGCCAATCACATTTAATGGGGTCGCTACGTCAGAGGTTTGGGGGAGGATCCTGTAAAACCGCACCCTTCTCACCTCTGTGTATAAAGTCAGGTTTTTTTGCAAAAGTGCAAAATGCTAAGTAAGTCAGCACTGTCATGGTTTGAAAGCCAGTTCAGACATCACAGGCACCTGCGTGGAGGCGTGGTGCACTGGCCATGGTGGCTGCATGATAGAGCTCAGAAGGCACCGCACAAGCGAATGCCTAACATCTTCGCCGTCGGAACGTTCGCTGGTTGGAGTGCGGACGGCCATTTCCAGAGGAATCTCCCCTCTCATGCGAGCTCACGCTTTCTTCTGATGCGGCAGGTCCCAGATCAAGCCTGCAGCTTGCTGGGCTCAGCTGTAATTTTAACACTCACAGAGTAATAGCAGAAGCCGGCATTTTCAGCATTATGTCTAGCCTCCCAGTCCTGGGGATGCGATCAGGGGAGAAGGGAAGCTGCCTTTACAATCTATTGCTGCAGTGCTCTGGTCTCCCCAGCCTTCCTCACACACATGCCCCAGGCTGACCGGTACTTCACTTTCCTTGTTTCCCAAATCACTCTTGGAAGCGCTTTGGAAAACTGTTTAATAATCTCACTATATTTGTTGATGCTGGCTGACAATCAGGACCCAGTTGGGACATGAACACAAACCTCTCGCTAGCGGGCTCCTACAATAGAATTTTGAGTGGTCATGGACCTCTGGGTCCCACAGCCTCCTGCTGTGCGCTAGGCGTGTTCTCTTCTCCTGACAGCTCTGCTTGGAGGGCACAAGCTCTGTACTTCCAGTCCCCTGAGTTACACTGAACAGTTTTTCTTACTTCCGCTCACTGTATCCATTCCTTCCAAAAGAGTGTGGGCAGCTTGCTTCCAGGACTAAAAGCCAAAGAGATTCTTTAAACCATAAATGAAAATATTACTTGATTTAAGTTATGTCAGGTTTTATGCAGCAGAAGGAGCTTGCCCAGTGTTTGCTATGGGATACAGTGTTTGTATACTGTTTTCTAATTGTATATTTGGTGCTATAAAGAAAAAAACCTGGCATTAAATTAAAAACATATTATTTGTTAAGAATAGGAAAATGCAGACACAGGTGACAGGTGATAGAATGATGACTATTATCCTTGAAATAAATTATACTATGCTTTTTCTAAGCTTCAAATCTTTGTTGAACACATTTCAAAATAATATACACAATTTAAGCTTTATGATAAATAGGAAAAAATATTCACATAAGATCAAAGAAAAGAATGAAAAAATCAAAGAAGGTACAATAGTTATAATTTGTCACGAGGATTTTCCATTTATACTAGAAAAGTTATATGTACATGATATGAACATAAATCATAGTGTAATTAATAATGTTATATTCATGTTCATATGTAACACTGGTATAGATCCCTATAGATAAATCTTTTATATTTATTTATTTAAATACCCATACAACTTTTGTTTACGTTATTGAAAAAAGTAATTTTAAAGCATTGGAATCATTCCTCTCTTTTCTATTCATCTTACAGTGCCCGTCGTATACCTCTCAAGTTTTGACAAACATTTTAAAGCAGAAACTTGAAAATCATTCCAATAAGCATCACAGACATGCTTGAAACAACTGAAGGTAGAAAATGGCAGGAAATAAATAATCACAGCAAGAAAGAAGAAGAAGAAAGAAGCAAGTGGAAATGTTGGGACTGCGACATGAAATAAGAACTTATCCTTCAGACTAAAACTAGACCCCTGTCTATCACCATACACTAAACTAAAATCTAAATGGATCAAAGATCTAAATATTAAAACAGAAACACTAAAACTGCTGGAAGACAAAGTAGGTAAAAACCCCAAAGATATAGGGGTAGGAAGAGAATTCATGAACAAGAACCAAAGTACACGGGAAATACTTCCCTGAATCAATAACTGGGACCACATCTTATTAAAGAGTTTCTGCATGTCAAAAGAGGTTTCCAGCAGAGTGAAAAGAAAACCCACAAATTGGGAAAAAATCTTCATGGACAGCTCCTCAGACAAAGGACTTCTGTCTAGAACTTATAAAGAATTAAAAAAAAAAATCAGACCCTCGAAATTCAAAGACCCAATCCAAAAATGGGCATCTGAAATGAATACACAGTTCTCAGATGAAGAAATACGAATGGCAAATAAATACTTGAAGAAATGTTCATCATCATTAGTCATGAGAGAAATGCAAATTAAAACCACACTGAGATTCCATCTCACTCCAGAAAGAATGGCCAAGATAGAAAACACTACCAATAACAAGTGTTGGAGAGGATGTGGGGAAAAAGGAACTCTTCTGCACTGTTGGTGGGAATGTCGACTGGTGCAGCCACTGTGGAGGTCAGTCTGGAGATTCCTCAAAAAGCTGGGTTTGGAAG
>PVJX010005758.1:0-82687 GCA_004027295.1 Dolichotis patagonum
CTGTTTTGTTTTTTTTTTTTTTGGTACCGGGGATCGAACTCACGACCTCCCGCTTGCAAGGCAAGCACTTAAGCCACTGAGCTAAATCCCCAGCAATATTGCTGTTTTTGTCAGATCGTGGAGCAGAGCTGTTAACAGCCTCACTGTTTGAATGTCTACTTTATATGTTTTAACTTTGTAATTTGAACAACTATTTCCAAGAAGTCAGCATGTAATTTGTCAAGTAACAATTTCTTAGGTTTTTTTTGTTGTTGTTGTTTTCCTTTTTTCCTTGGAATACTGTATTGTCGCTACCCTTTATTCTGTTTTGTTTTGTTTTGTTTTGTTTTTTTCTCTTTAAATAAAATTATAAAAAAAAAAGAAAGAAACTCAGGCATGATACAATGGGTTAGATAACAACTAGTACATGAGAACGTATTTTGTTGCCACTCTATCTTTCCTACCAACAGTACATAAGGATCATAAACATACATGTTTACTCTTATATACCTATCGCTCTGTAACACTATTTTTACTTTTCCTACATTAACTGACTGCAGATGTCTAGTCTGCAGCTGTCCTGCATGAAAAGGCAAGGCTAGCTGTTAGTTCCACATACCTCTCATATTCTTGATTTGTGCTCTCAGTTTTCAATATTTTATGTTGAACATCCTCTGTGTTTTTTTCAGCCTTGGCCACTTTTTCCTGCAGTGATGCATTCTCCAGCTTAAGATCACTTATCTCATTAATTATTAATGCTTTGTAGCTTATCAAAAAGAAAAAAAAGGCATTTTGCTAATTACCATATAAATGACAAATACATAACTGATCAGTTTACATTATACAGCTTTTGACAGAACAAACACACTCATACAAACATATAGGTAAGCATTCAGTGTTCTGAAATAACTACTAATGAATTTATGTGGTATTTTTGTACAAAGAAAAAAAATCAAGTGACTATTATATGAAAGTATGTATACAGAGATTGAAAAAAATCAACTACTACACGTGAGTATTACTTCACAACAAAACAAATATATAATCTGCAATCTGTGAATCTACTGTCACAGAATTTACAGTCTGAAGGGAAGATGGGAAATTCTTTTCTGTCACTTCATAAAAATTGGATGAAAAAACATACAACTAAATTTGTAGTAAGTGTTATAAAGAGAAAGTACAAAGAATTTTAAGCTGCTAGAACAGCAGTGATGGCAAACCTACGGCACCAATGTTATTTTTCTTTTCAGGCAAAAGACATATAAGTTGCTTTTTAAATGAAAACCTCAGTATTCGGGTTTAATTGCAGTGTTGGCACTTTGTCATAAATAAGTGGGTTTTGGGTTGCAGCTCGGGCACTCATCTCTAAAAGGTTTGCCATCACTGGAAGAGAGGACTCTGCATGTTGGCTGGTGATTTGAAAAAGGACATTTTGAGAAAATGATCCCTAACTTGTGTGGTGATGCATAACGAGTTAGCTAGGCAGTTAGCAGAAAGTAGTTCAGAGGATAAAGATGACAGGAGCTCAGAGGCCGTTAAAAGGAAGTCTACAAAGAGGTGAGACTAGAGTCTAATGAGAAAGAGGGGCCAGGAGAAGCTAGAGGGACAAGATGGATTATCACAGTAGGGGACGACAAGCACTGAATAAAGGAGAGTCATTAAAAGTCTCTTAAGTAACTATGTAGATTACATCAGAGACAGAGGGACAGATTGTAGAAGTGGCTGGAATAGAAAATTAGAAGATAAATAGGAAGATACTATCAGCCCAGTAGGCAATAAAAAAAGGCTTCAACTAGAGAGTTGGCGATAGAAAGAAAGATGTGAGAGCTCTTCTGTAGGCAGAACAGGAAAGTGCTGCAGGTAGGAAAGAGAAAATGATCAAGGGTGTGTCTAAATTTATAGAACGAGAAGGTAGGAGGATAAAGGGGTCACTGAATTAGATAGAAAATGACAATAAAAAACAATGAGTTATTTTGGACAGGTTAATGTTAGGTTACGAAGAGACAGCTACTTGAAGTATTGAAACTAGCTAGTTTTTCTTTTTTTTGGGGGGGGTACCAGGGATTGAACTCACGACCAAGCGCTTGCAAGGCTGGTGCTTATGCCACTGAGCTAAATCCCCAGGCCAAAAGTAGCTGTTATAAGAGATGTAGCTAAAAAGAAAGGTCTGCTTTGGAGAATTTTGATGCTGTTAGCACAAAAGGTGATAGATGTATACATTTACACATATGTATACAACTATACATACATACAAGATATGTAAGATATATATATGTCTGTAATTTACATTGATGTTGATAATGAAATTACATAATGGGAAAAATATCCAGAAGCACTATTTTTCAAACCACTGAAAAAGGAAATTCTTTTAGAGGACTTAGATTAGCACCAAGTATATATCTATCTCTATAATTTACATTTATGTTGAGACAATAATTATAAGTGAGATATAAGCAAATATAAATTATCTTTCTGCCAAAAATATATTATATACAGGAATAGAGCAATAGGGAACTATTCAATGAACAGGTGGTAGGAATTGATTATCCATAGGGAAAAGCAGAAGCACATTTAATCACTATGTATACATAAATTAGTTTTAGATGGAAAACATGAACAGTGAAACTTTCAGGAGAAAAATAGGTGAACATTTTTATGCTTTAAGGATAGAAATTAGTTCATGTAGGAGAGAGAGATGTACTATATAAATTTAACCACATTAAAATAGAGAATTTCCACTCATCAGAAGAAACTATAAAGAAAATAAAGATAAGCCACACCATGAGAAAAAAATATTCATAATCTATAACACTGATCAATTAACCACAATATAAAATTATTTTACACTTAGTAATCTGTCAAAATTATAAAGTTTTATGATTTGGTGAGGGTGAGCTAGTGAGAAAAAGAACCCCAAAATCCAAAGTAAGAACTGATACATAAATTGTGCTCCAGGTTGAGGCTTTAGCTCAGTGGCATAAGCACCTGCCTGGCAAGCACGAGGTCGTGAGTTTGATCCTCAGTACCAAAAAAAATTTTGTTTTAAAAATTGTGGTAGATTCATACAAAGAAATAGTCATAGTAGCAGCCACAAGCAAACAATAGCCTTGGGCAATGATGTAATCCGATCCTACAAAAATATATCAGAGAGTGAAAAGGCAAGTCCCAAGAAATGGTATGATGACATTCCCTGGTGACAGAAAAGCAAAATTAAATAATGCGGTATTTATATAGGAAAAAATGTGAGGAAACAATAAATGAAGTCTTCAAAGTAGTGCTGCCTGTTCAGGGATAGTATGGAGCTAGAACTCAGACACAGATGTCAAGTTGCTCAATTTTTTGACTAAACGTGTGCTATGAGTTCATATGTGTTGATTTTATATTTATGCTTTATATTTTTTGTATAGAATTGTACATACTTTTGTATCTACTGAATATACTAAGAACCTTTTACCCAAATGGTCCAAAGTAAATTTAAAAAGGGAGAAAATAACAAATAGATAAGACAGGAGCTGAGGAAGAAGATACAGAACTGAATTTTACATTAACAGTGGTTTTGGGAATGTGTAATTTAGACACGTGCAGAAGGTGGTGAAGGAGAAAAACTTGTTTTATTTACGCATTTTACAATGAGTACACAGTAACAAACACTCATACGAACTGGAAAAAGTCTGGTAGAAAATCTGAAAATCATAAAGATAAGGAATAAATGACAGAATGAATTCACTGAAAGTTAAAAGACAAACTAATTGGTAGAAAAAATATAAACTGAGGGTTTATAAGTTTGGTGATGAAATAAAAGCATTTTGATTCTTTAAGCAAAATGATGACATCAGGAAAGGAACTGTCAGAAGTCTGTGAATGTGTGCAATTTGGATTGGAGGCAGGAAACGGAAATGGCTATAGAAGCAGTTAGATTACCAGCTGCCACTAAATGCCCATTTATAGCTGGTCACTATGGAGTGTAAACCAATACCAGTTGCCCTCTGTGTAACTGCTTAGCTCACAGGTTTCTGTAAGAAAAATACTTTTCTGGCTTAATATTAGATTTGGTGGTGGACGCTTCTGAGATAAATACCTTTCGAATTTGGCAGTAACATCTCTAAGGTTTTGCATTGCACTGTCACACTTTTCTTGCAAAATCAGGGTAGCTTGAATGTGAGCAGTATGACTGTTCTCCAGCTCAGCTTCTTTCCTTTAAAAAAAAAAAAAAGAACCCCCAAATTAGAAGCTAAACAACTAAACAACAAATTATTCCACTAAGAAAGCCAAAACATAGACATAGTCATCTCTGCACTAACTGCTGCAACATTTAGAACCAAATTATAACCTAACTCTCGGAGAGCATGTTTACTTTTTAATGTAATAATTTATCTATTAGCTTTATTGTTCCTGCTTATTGTCCTTTTGTTTTCATAAAAGTTTACTTAGTACTAAAGTTATCTTTATATTGTATACAGTTATGTAAGTTGTTTTAAAATTTGGAGGAAAAATGGGCATGGCATTACACATTTATACTCCCAGAACTCGGAAGCTGAGCTAAATTCCAGCCAACTCAAGCAGTTTACCAGTCTTATGAGACATTGTCTCAAATTTAAAAATTAAATTTAACAAGCAAACAAAAGGAGGGGGGGGGTCTATTCTTTTTTAAAAATCAAAGTAGACTTAATAAATATGTGTAGTATGGAAGGATCTATAATATTAAGGAATATGGAAATGGAGTAAAAAAAGCAGGATGAGATCTCAGTTTTCAATTTTGAACAATTTTTTTTTTTTTTTTTTTTTGGTACTAGGAATCGAACCCAGGGATTCATGCTTGCCAGGCAGGCACTGTGTTACTGAGCTACATCCCTGGCCCAAATGCCTTATTTTTTAAATGTTTGCTAGTTGTTTTTTTTCTCATTTGCTTTTTGACTGGTATTACCTTCTTTCTTTTCTTTTCTGTTCTTTCTTTTTATTTTGTTTTTGAGACAGTCTTGCTGTGTAATAGAGGCTGGTGTCACATTCACAGCAATGCTCCACCTCAACCTCAGGAGTGTGGGATTACAGGGGTGTGGGATTACAGGGGTGTGGGATTACAGGAGTGAGATATTCCAGACTGCTGGGATTACAGGAGTACGCCACCATGAGCAGCTTGATGGCTAGTTCTGAAGTGTCTGTGCGCCTTCAAAAAAGTATTAAAGGTATAATTTAGATTATATGTCTTTTTTTTATTACAGGCTGGAGTTTTCAGTTTTTCTTCTGATATTCACTATTATACTGCTGATTCCAGTAATTTTTAGAAAATATAAGAGCAGTAAAAGAGAAGGAAAGAATAAAAGAGTAGTAAAATTTTGGCCATTTGTTTTTAAAACTCCTTCAATTAAAACCGCTGGCCTTATAAAAGAAGGAACGCTTTTCATATTGGCTGTCTACATTCTTTGCATGTACTTCAGTTCTATCTTTTACAATACCAGTATTGCAAACTTGCATGACTGATGTGGAAATCCTAAAAAAATACACTAGAAAATACTTTTTAACATCTGTATCATATATAAATATTGGGTCCTACTAATACGAACTCTTTCAGCTGTTGTTCTAGGTGTTTGAGCGCTTCAGATGTAGTTTTTGTTTCCTCTTCCAACTGCTTGACAAGGTTTTCAGAATGTTCCTCCTTTTGCTGTACCATATCTAGTTCTTCCAGTGCCAGCTTTAATTCCTCTGCACAGAGATTTCTTTCTTTAATCATTTCCTCTTGAAAAGAACACAGCTTCTGCTGAAGACTAGAAGATAATTCCTACATCCAAACAGATAACCATAAAAATAATTGGAAATAGCATTATGAGGTCTTAAGAATAAAAACCAGAAGTACGGATAATGAAGTCTGAAAACGTAAGTTCAAGAGCTTCACAGAAACATTACAAAACATGCATTCATTCTTTCATTATGTTTTACATCTTTGTGGCAAATGCCATTTTAGGCTTTTTTCTAAGCAGTACACATAGTCAAATTTCTTTTAAACCTAAAATTTAGAAGGCTGAGGTAGGATTGCCAGCCAGAGACTAATTTGGGCAATTTGGAGAAATTTTGCCCCCAAATAAAAATTAAGAGGGCTGAGGATATAGCTCTGTGAGAAGACCCTTAGTGTAATCCCCAGGACCAGGAAAAACCCTTAAAATTATATTAATGTCTGTTTTATAATTGGCTTGTATACACAGTTACATACTTTTCTCATACTTTTTACATACTTTTCTCAAAGTATATTATAACTTCAATATTATGTAAAAAATTTAAAGCTATCTACTACATAAAGTTTAAAGTTGTATAAATTATATAAACACATCATCATTCTGAAACATTTCTAACATTCAAATAAAGTAAATATTATTTTTATTGCTAACCCTAATCTCAATTTTTCCTTTGCAGAAATAACCATTAGTTTGGACTATGGATGCCTTCTGGCCTTTGTCCATATATACTTAACTATAAATACACATGCATACATACCTTTTTTGGATATGAGGGGTACATACTGTTTATGTAAAGATCATTTAAATAACAATAAAAATAGGTGAGACTTTTCTAGGTCAGTATATATTCATCTACTCAACTTCTCCAGTTATTACAGTTGTCCAGCAATGTAGTATTTCACATCAGTGCATGTAAGTTCCAAAGGGGTCCACCTTCTCCAATGTTTCATATTACCAAATATTTTTACTTTTGCCAATTTGGTAAATAAAAAAAACAAATTTCTATTTCTTTGACCCCTATTCAGTGGAACACTATTTCAGCTTATAAACTCTGACTTTTCTTCTACGAATCATCTACCTCCATCCTATCGCCACAGTTTTTAGTGAGCTGTTTTTCCTGATTGATATAATAAAGTGTTCTTTATATAGTAGACATTTTAAAACTGTCTTTTTTCTTCTACTTAGACATTCTTTTGTAAGACAACTGTAAATATCTACTTAACTTACATAACATGAAAACATGACAAGAAATTTGCTGCAGCTGCTGTTTTAATTTCTCTCTCTCTCTTTCTTTTTGGTATGCTATTGAAGATTGAACTCAGGGCCTGGGCTCCAACTGTTAATCCTCCCTGCCTCAGCCTTCCAGAGTATTCAAGTCCACATAGGTGTGCACCACACCTAGCATAACTGTTTCCACATTACTAATAACCCCATGGTAAACATATTGGGAAAATGTGTGGTTAAATCTTCAGCATACTTATAATTATTATCTATTCAGGATGATTCTAGAATTAGAACTGTTTGATCAGAACTGTCACAAAGGTTCTGATACATGGAAAATTTTATGGCATACAATAAAACTTTTTTTTTTTTTTTTTTTTTACATTGTAATGAACTACCTTCTCTTGATGGAGAAGTGACTCAGTTTGCAATTCTTTTTGTTGCAGTCTTTCATGTTCTTTTCTTTCAAGAATAAGCTCTTCTTTTAAGTTTTGCACCTTGGCATTAAGATATTCATCTCTTTCTCTATTACTGTTGACAAGGTCTTCTATAAAAGGAAAATGTTAAAAATACGGTAATGACACTAACAGTAATTTAAAAAACCCAGATTTCCACAATATTTCATTAGTACTGCTTTTAGCATGTTATATAGATTGTTTCTGAAGGGAAAAAAAAATGGAAATGTGTATTATTACGAAATATAACACACATTACATGCTTACAATAAACCTCTCAAAGCTAATTCCATTCATTTAAAAGTTTTAAGTGACTACTCAGTGGGGAAGTCACAAACTATCAATTGTTTACTTTCAATCTTGAAAATCAGTGTATTTGGCTGGGAAATAGCATGATGATAGGACACTTGCCTACCATGCATCAGGCCCTGGTTTGATTTCCAGCACCACACATACACAAAAAGTAAATAAAAATTTAAAAAGCAATATGCTATAAAAATTAAAAATTCTCAGATATAGAATAAGGTTTTTTGTTATTTACATGATTATGAAAAAGCTATTTTAATATAGCAACACTTTTCTTAAATATAACACGCACCACTTATCTAAAGAAAATAATTACAAGCACCTTAATACCTTTTTCTGTTCCAAGCAGCTGACACTTAGCATTCAGTTCTTCTACTTGTTTAGATAACATAACAACATTTTCCTCAAGAGATTGTTTAAGACTTAAAATTTCTTGATTCTTCTCTTTCAAATTTTCTTCCAAGTGGGCAATATCTAGCTTATATTTTTCTACTTGATCTGATGCACAACTGCATTAAAACAGGATTTTGAGAAGCACGGTTCTTTAGGTATAGGGAAGATTAACAGCAAAGTGATGAAAATGATATATTCATTAGTGCTGAATAAAATACGGTTCATTTAAGGCCCCAATTCATATTACCTGATTTCTTCAATGTATTCTAAGAGTTTTTCTGTTTCAGACTTCTCATCAATTTTCTCTTTCTCTATTGAAACACTAAAAAAAAATAAACATTGAGTCAATATGTACTGGTTTATTTACTAAACAATCATTCATAATGCTTACAGTGAACCAGAAAGTGTTGTATCAGGCAGGCTGACTCCAGAGTTCAAACTCTTTGTCACGCCATCCTACTTCTCAGGTTATAATTTATATGCAAATAGGAAACTAAAGATTTTATTTAAGAGAAAAAGCTTCCCAAATGTACTTGAGGAAAAAAAGCTATGATGACAAATGGCTACAGCACCCCAAATGTTAGAAATAATCTGTAGCTTTCCTGGTTTCTTCACTCACCCAAATAGCATTTTGTGTGCCACAGCTGAGATGGAATTACTTACGTGTTTACCTTTCAAATAACCGAATTTAAAAAATAAATGAGAGACTTAAATAGATAATTCATAGTAGAAGATATACAAATGGTCAGTAAACAAACACATTACACACCCATTAACAGGGCCAAAATAAACTGACAACACCAAATGAGGATAAGGAAGTGGAGAAACTGATGATATCATATTTTGCCAGCTGAAACAGAAAAATGATACAACTTTTGAGTTTCTAAAAATGCTATACATGCATTGCTCTATGAACTACCAATTCTACTATCATTTACCCAACACAAATAAAAACATATATACACAAAGGCAATGCTTAGTTCTACGAGACATTTGAAGAAGTACTGATACTAATTTGTTTTTTCTTTTTGTACTTAGGACTTTGTGCTTGCCGGGCAGGTGCTGTGCTGCTGAGTTATACACCCAGCCTTGATACTAATTCTTAAATTCTTTCTGCAAATTGAAGAAAAACAAATTCTCTCAAACCTCATGTGACTGAAGCTACCAGAAACAATAACAATTCTTTGGGAGCAATGAAACCAAGAAATTACAGAGACCCCAGACCACCTTAAGCCACAAAAGTGGCCTCAATTCTTTTGTGAACAGGACAGTCTGATCCCTTCCATCAGAGTGCCCCCTCCAGCTACTCAAACTGGAGTCCCGTCTTATTTTTTCTTATTCTCCTTTGTTAAGTCTTTCACCGCTTCCCAATGAGAGCTTTCTCTATAAATTCATGTTCTAATTTTAACTTCTATCATCACTAGAGCAAGGACCCACACTAGCTGGTGACAGTACATCACATCAACAAAATGAAAGACAAAAACCACAGGATCATTTCAATAGACACATAACAGGCACCTGATAAAATTCAACACTTCCTCACGACAAAAATGCTGAACAAATTAAGTAAGATGCCTCAACCTAATAAAAAACATTTAAAAAGTATAGTAAAAAAAATACAGTGAATGTTTACTATAGTAAAAGACATGGAACCATTAATTCTCTTCGAAATACTCCTCCTTGTTGTAAATGCACATCATTCTTGCCACTTCTGGAAATCCTCTCTAATGTCTTTAGTGGCACTGTCAGTGCTGCCTCGATGTCCTGCATCAACTCAAACGTTTACCTCTCATGGTCATTTTGACTTTGGATAAACCTCAAAAGTTGTGTGGTGCCAAATCTGGTGAATAAAGTGGATGAGGACACGGTGATGTTTTATGAAGGTGTCTTCTCTCTGCAGCATTTGCCATGATGTGAATATTTACTGTAGTTTTTGATTATGCTTCATATAATAAGCCAATAGCTAATATTTTCCTGAATGGTGAAAAGCTAAAAATTTTCTGAGATCTGGCACATCACAGGGAAGTACATTTGCACCATTTTTAATTCACTGCAATGGTGCAAATCCTAGCCAGAATAGTCAGGCAACACAAAGAAACAAAAGGCATTTAAGCCATTCTAAAACAGGAAGTCAAATTGTCAGTGTCTGTAGATGACATGAACTCATAAAGAGAAAAGCATAAAAGCTTCATAAAAAAATTAAAAGTAATTAATGAACTTAGCAAAAATAAAATATAGAAAATCAATATATACTATATTAACATTGCTATATTTCAATAGTGAACTATATGAAAGAAATCAAGAAAGCAACTTCATTTATAGTAGCTACATAATAAAAACCTAGGAATAATTTATTGAAAGAGATAAAATATCTCTAAAGTAACAAAGATGAAACATTGATGAAGGGGACTTAAAAAATGGAAAGGTATCTTATATATTCGTGGATTGGAAAAACACTGTCAAATGTATATACTACTCAGAGATACGAAGACTTGACAATCTTCCCCGAACTAGATAAAATAACCCTAAAATGTGTATGGAAATCCCCTCCCCAAAAAACTCTTTTATAGTAACAGTAATATGTTTTTTTTTTTTTTGGTACCAGGGATAGAACTCATGATCTCACACTTCTCAGATGGGCACTTGTGTTGCTGAGCTATATCCCTAGCTGATGAAAGTCATCTTGAGCAGAAAGACCGAAACAGAAGGCATTATACTAACCAATTTTGAAATATACTACAAAGTTGCAGTATTTAGAAGGGCATGGTACTAGTGTAAAAACAGATAGACCAATGAATGGTACACAATGGAGAGCCTGGAAGTAAACTCATGCAATCTACAGACAACTGATTTTTGCCAAAAAATTCTGAGAACAAGCATTGTAGAAATAACAGCTTTCCCAATAGTGCTTCAAAATTGGGTGCTCACATGCAAAAGAATGAAAATAGACCTCTATCTTTTACCACCTATAAAAATCAATTCAAAATAAATTGAAGACTTGAAGGTAAGACCAAAAGCAATGGTATTATTATAAGACAAAATAGGAAACATACTTCAGCAAACTGGAATAGCAGAGATTTTTTTGAACACTATTCTAAAAGCACGAGAGATGGAAGTAAACATAGACTAATGGGTTTATATCAAGTTACAAAAGTTCCATATGGCAAAGGTGAAGAAGCAACCTATACAAAAGGAGAAAACATTTTCAAACAATACCTGTGACAGGTGTTTTTTTGTTTTTTTTGGTATGTGTGGAACTGGGGATTGAACCCAGGGGTACTCTACCATGAGCTATAGGCACAAAGCCTTTTATTTTTTATTTAGAAGCTGGGTCTTGGCCATGCTAGCCTCAAACTTGCGTTCCTCCTGAGTAGCTGGTTTCAGATGTTGTTCATAACTGCTCTGGCAAGTTTTTGATATCCAGAATTCATAAGGAGTTCCCCAAATTCTAAAACAAATAGCTTGACTAAAAATTAGTCAGTGGGTGCAAAGTCAGTGTGCTCAACAACACTATCAGAGAAATGCAAATCAAGGCCACAATGAAATATTACCTCAACCCACTACCACTATCATTATCAAAAGTACTACAGATAACAAGTATTGGTGAAGATTTAAGAAAAGGGTGCTTTCATACCCTTGTGGTAGGTATGTAAATCAGTAGTCATTTTGGAGAGCACAAAGTTTTTTCTCTCTGATTTTGTCGTTTTGAGACAGTCTTGCCATATAGTTTAGGCTGCCCTTGAACTTACTATGTTGCCTAAACTGGCCTGGAACTCCTACCTCATTTTCCAGAGTTTTAGGATTACAGATGTGAGCCATCACTCCCAAGGTTTCTCTTTAAAAAAAAAAAAAAAAAAAAAAAAAAAAAAAAAAAAAAAAAAAAAAAAAAAAAAAAAAAAAAAAAAAGAAAGAAAAGAAAGAAGAAGAAACTACCAATAATCTCATTATTCTATATACCCAAAGAAAATAAAATCAGTATTCTGAAGAAGTATCTACTATCGCTCATTCACTGCAGCACTATTCACAAAAATCAAGAAACAGCCATGACCTAAGTGTCTACAACTGATTGGTTTTACTTATTTATTTATTTATTTATTGAGACAGGGTCTCCCTATGTAGTTCAGGCTGTACTTGAACTCACTATATAGCCCAGGCTGGCCTTGAATTCACGCCAATCCTCCGCCTCAGCCTCCTGAGTCCCGGGATTAGAGGTGTGCACCGCCACCACCGACAACTGATGGATTTTAAAAATGGTACATATATCCAATCGAATGTGATTTAACTATAGAAAAGAATACAATTCAGTCATTTACAACATGGATAACAGTGGAGATCATTATGTTTCATAAAATAAGCCAGGTACAGGAATACAAATACTGCATGATCTCACATTGGAATTAAAAAAATTAATTTCTTAGAATGAGCATGGAATGGTGGTTACCAGAGGCTTGGAAGAGTACAGATGAGGCAGATGGGCAAGCATTGGTACTGTTACAATTAGAAAGGAATAAGAAGTTCTGTTCCACTATGGTGCAATAAGTTGACTATGGATAACAATTATGTATTGCATTACTTACAAAGTTAGAAGAATTCTGAAGGTCTTCTCTATAAAGAATTGATAGATGTTTGAAGAAATGTGTATGTTTCGCCTGACTTAAAAGGTTAACGATACAGTGTACACATGTACTAACAAATTCTCACGGCACCTCATGAATGCGTACACCTTTTATGGTTTTGGGTAGCAGGTAAATGAAGAAAAAAAGAAAATTCAGTTACACCTAATTTCTTTTTCCTTTTGGTCACTTACAGTTTCCCCTCAAGTTCTGCTATCTTCCCCTGAGACTCCTGGAAATTCCTCTGTGTGACCTGCAGCTTCATCTCCATGCTTTCTTGTTTAGCCATCATGCTCTACAGAAGAGAGGGGCCTGTTTCAGAACAGGAGATACTATTTATATCCCCAGATCTAGACACCGTGTACTCAGCAGAAGTTGTACTCACCCTCATTTTTGTTTCTCTTTTGTTTCTAAGTTTCATCAATTCCAGGCTTAGAATCCTCATATTCTTCTGGTTACCATCTTCAGAAAACTAAGTCCAACAAACACAAAAAAATTAGGACTTCTTTTTTGCTAAGTCATACATAAAATTACTTAAATGTTGATTAATTGCCTGTCATTGTGACTATTATTGCCTAAAGTGCGCTCTGACAGAGAAAACAGCTTTTGATGAACAATTCCTAATTGGGTAATGGTATTGCTTTTGTTGTTTCTCCTCCTTAATGTGACCTTCTGGTTTATTTCTGAAATAGTTGTGCGGTCACTTACCTTTATATACTAGAAAATCCATTACAATGAGCTTGTTTGATAGGACTTACTGAATGTGTTTGGCAGTTAACAAAATTAATCTTGGGAGAGAAAAGTCAGCGTCTCCTGAGGATCAGCCAACAAGAAGCCAAGTAGCCAGCCTTTCTGGTAAGCCGGGCAAGCCGCGTGGGTTCCAGGAAGAGAAAAGTCAGACAGCGCCTACCATTGCGCGGGCTGAGAATCAAAGCTTACCTTCACCCCATAAGTGACCTTAGGGTTCAGAGGACAGGCTGAGTTGATAGCAACAAAGGTACGTGGAGCAACTAAATGCTTGTATTATTGTTTGGTTGATTATGCAGGCCTGGGGCCAGTGGTCTGAGCATCTCTTGTGAGGATAACAGTATGCAATATAGCAAATATGGGGGATTTCCTTCTAACCTGCCTTGTTTTTATTTTATTTCATAATTTTTTCTATCCTGCCTTTGAAATCCAATATTGTTCTCACTGTTTTGCTTTATTCTGATAGTTTTGCTTTATTTAATATTGTTTCAATTGGTTTTATTCTATGTTGTTTTGGTTTGATTTTGCTATACCTGATGGAATGGACAACTACTATGAAGATAACAAGATATACTATGCTAGCTATTGTTGCTTTCCTAGTATCCTGCCTTGAAGTTCTATACCAATTTTGCTGCTTTGTTTTGATTGGCTTTGTTCTGTTTTGTTTCGCTGGATTTTACTATCTTTAAACTAACTAAATAAATAAATAAAACTTAACCTTAACCACCTAGTATGTATGAACTATATGTAGATTACAGTCTATCCATGCCTATTAAATCAGAATTTCCCTGGGTGGGAATCAAGAATGTGCTCTTTCCCCCCTATTTGATTCTAATGCATTTTTACTGTTTTTCTAAGCAAAAACCACATATATCATAGGCCCTAAATAAATGCTCTTATAGAATGTAGGGTGATTGTGGCCCTGAAGCAAGGCCAGCAGATTGTTGTAGCTGCTGGTTTCAAACAGGAGCCTAAAGAGAATTCTTTCTGTGGTCTGTTGGCCATTTCAGAACTTTGGAAATGGAATGGTCAATTCATCAGAAAGAAATAGCAGGTGAGTATGGCGGACTTTAGGGTGCCTTCAAGGGAGAGACCCTGGCACGTCGGGATCTGCACAGTGTAGCTGACTCAGGGTGCTGGGAGAACAAGGAACTCCTCCCCTCTCTGGGGGACGACTGTGAGTGTGGCCGACTTTCAGCAGCCCAAAGAAGAGAGACCCTGGCTCATCGGGACCTGCACAGTGCAGTTCACTTGGGGTGCCAGAACAAAAAACTCTTCCCATCTCTGGGGGGTAACTGTGATCCTACCTGCATGTGGGCTGAGAATCAGACATCTCATGTCCTGTCCCCCATCCCGTGTCCTCCCTCCTGCTCTCCCCCGCCTAGCAAGTGGGAGCCAGTGAACTACACATCTTGTGAAAAGATTGGCTATGTTATTTAGTATGAGCTCTCCATATGCAAAGATAAGGACAACCATTTGGAAGAAAACAAGAGACAATTTGACAGATAGTGAAGATCTCCGGTTGTCTAGCTTTGAAATTTATGCTTTCTTATGTCCCATTCTGTTCTGTTTTGTTGTGTTTAATTTTACTCCCTTTTAAAGTAAAATTTAAAAAAAGAAAAAAGAATGTAGGGTGATTTATATCCTTCCTCTACTCCTATAACAGGCAAAAGAGGATCATGTTAAGCCCCTGATCTATCAGTGCATTGATAAATGTATATTAATAAATGCTATTTATCAAACAAAGTTACTCCATTGATTTCTGTCCTGCTTCATTCAAAAAAGGATTTGAGGCAGAAGCCTGACGTGATGTTCCTGACATGATATTATGTATTTCAGTGAAAGATCTTTAAAGTGAATTTAAAATGTAAATTCTGTGATTTTTTTATGATTATATTTACTGGGGATAATTTTGAGGGGTGAGACAAGAGGATAATTTTGAGGGGTCAGAAGTTAAAACAAAAAGTAACCTATTTGTTTATAACCTCTTATATGCCAGGAACCCTAATAAAAAAATACATACTGATTCCTATTTGAAGCAGATTAATACTTAAAAGTACATTTAGTGAAAGAAAAGGGCTAAGGTGGAGCCAACACTATACAAACAACTGTAGTGAGAAAAGAAAAAAAGGCCATTATTCAATTTTAGGTATTATCGTAAGGTTCATGTACCTTAGATTTTAGTAGTTCATTAGTCCTGGTTAATTCAATAAGCTGCTTTTCCAGGGAAGCATTACTTGCCGAGAGGGATGTTTTTTCCCTGACTGCAGCATTTAACTTTGCTTCCATCTTCTCCAACTCCATTTCCATATTCTGAATTCGCTTATCCTGAGCACCACGTTCCTGCACGAGGACTCGAATCTGCAAGAAGACATTCATGATTCTCTGATATGGTGCACAAGTAAATAGATATCACTGGTAACGAAGGCATTACAGCTTTTAGGAACACCGCATTATTTTGATGTTTTCCTCACAGATAAACTTATTCTTGGTTCCAAGCCCACAATTGTCTGTAATCAAATGTAAAGTCATACTACATCATCAAAAGAATAATGTCCATCAGAAGAAGAGCAGGTCAGTGTGGTCCTTAAGGAGATTTCAACTTGACTGCCTCTGGGATCTGCCCCAGAAACTAGTAGAGCACACTTTGAGGTCTGGCTGGGTGAGTCGTGGAGGTGTGGCCTTAGGTCTGGTTACTCTCTTGTCTGCTATGGCACTCTTTCCTTGCTCTGCTTCCTGGAAACCACGAACTAGACAGCTTTCAGCTATCATGTCTCTGCCTTGAGACCAACCAATCACAGACTGAAATATGAGTAAATTAAGCCTTTCTTCCTTTAAGTTACGGGTGTTGGGTATTGTGTCTCGCATACGAGGGAGCTGACTAATACCATTAATAATGGAAACATGGATAATACTGTCAAAGAAGCAAAGTGGGCAGTGGGCAGCTCAGTGTTGTTTAAGTCAACTGCTCACCAGAAATTTCTGTCATGGTAGAAATGTACTGTCCATATAGTAGCTGTTTACCACATGTGGCTCCTGAGCAGTTAAAATGGGATTAATGTAACTGAGAAACTGAGTTCTTAATTTTCTTTAATATTATTATTCAAGAGCAGGCACATGTGGTGAGTGGCAAACACACCGGGTACATGCCATCCACGAGGAAGGCATATGCCCATAGGCAGAACAATGGATTCAGTTAGCATAACTTTATCACAGTCTGACCAACCTACTAAGATTACTTGCTCAACAAGCCAATTCTCCAGATTCATTGTCTTAACAGAAATAACATACAGGAGTGTTTGCTCTGAGTAAATGTAAATATTTGATCTAAATATATAGTTTTAATAACTGGATGTACAGATTTTTATTTGTCAGTTTTTCACGAAATGGGTTATCCTCAATTTGCTCTTGGCATGCAAACAATCTTGACTTTACCTGCGTACCACACAGACAGCCAGGATGGGCTGTAAAATACAGAGAGTGGGACACAGAAGACCTCTTCTGTAGGCACTGTATGGAGGGTGTATTTATTTCACTGTAGGATTACGCAGACTGCAACTGACTTTTAGTGTTTCAGCTCTCCATAACTCTCTTTCCATTATACAGCACATTTATTTTTCAGTAAATTGAAAATACTACTTACTTCTTTTTCTAATCTCTTCAAATCTTTATCATTCTTCTGAGACTCCTTCTGTTTAAAGAGCAAATATAAACAAATTTGAGTGCCAAAAATATCATAGTCAAGTTTTTAAAGGTATCTGAAAAAATTAATGTGTTTCAAAGACTTAATTTTGATATTAAACATTGTACTGAGCCTATGAAATATTCTGTAGGTCAATGATCTGAAGAACAAAGGGAAAAAAAAAAATTTTTTTTTGAATCAGGGTCTCACTATGTAGTGCAGGCTGCCCTGAACTCACTTATGTAGCCCAGATTGGCTTGGAACTTGAAGCAATCCTCCTGTCGCAGCCTCCTGAGTGCTGTTATTATGGGTATGAGCCACCATGCCTGGCAGGAAAAGGTTCTTAAAACTTCAAATATTTCAATTTTAAAAGTTTTCAACCCAGTAATCAGTAGCTTTCCCTAAAGCCCCAGTGAAAAGAATAAGTAAAGGTTTGTGTTATAATGTTAAATAGCAGCATATTTTGAATATTTAATTCTTCCATCTCCAAAAGCATAATTTTTTAAAGAGAAATAAACTGAACTTTTAATACTCAAAGAGAAAAATATACAGTTCCAATGAAATAAAGAAAAGCTAAAACAGTACAAACTTTGATTCTAATTTTCTTATTGCCTTTATTCTAAGATATAATTTTCACACTGTATCTTTTTATATCTAACAGCTTTTCTGACAGACATAAAGGCTAGAAACAGAGTATCTATCTTTACCATCTAAATATGGAAGAAAATGCATAAACATCCTGAATAAAATCTGTTTTATATGTTTCTAAGTTGAGGACAAGAAACACTAGTCTTATGTTTATTATTAAAACCGATGGCATTTTTCATTAGGGAAAGTATATTATTTGGGGACTGTATACATATTTGTATATAACTGAGTTTACTGTGGGAGTTTGTGAGTTCTATAATTAACCCAAATTCCAGAATTTTTTTCTCCAGGAAATTCAAAGTAACCCATTTCTCTCCATTTCTAAGAGTGTCTATTTCAGTTCTCTCCAATAATAATTCAGCGCCAGCCATGGAATTTTCTAATAGCCATATTTAAAAAACAAAATGCTTTATACTTTTATTTTTACTTAAAACAATATTTCAACATGTCACTGGTCTAAAATTGTAATGTTTTGGAGTGTGGCAGGCTTTGGCGGCCTGGACAGGGAGACTCTGGTGTCTCTTGGGACCTGTGCCATGCTGGGACCTGGGTCGCCGGGGAAAGCAAGCAACTTTTCCCCTCTGTGATGAGCGGGCTGAGAATCAAACATCTCATGTCATCCTGTCCCCTGCCCCCCCGTCCCCCTGCCCCTCACCCTGTTTAGCAAGTGGGAGCCAGTGATCTGAACATCTTTCAAGAGGTTGACTATGTTGTTTTGTATGAATTGTCTGTATGCGAAGATATGGACAACTATTTGGAAGAAAACAAGAGACAATATGATAGATAGTGAAGATCTCTAGTTGTCTAGCTTTGAAATTTATGCTTTTTTATGTCCTGTTTTGTTGTGTTTTATTTTACTCCCTTTAAAATAAAATAAAAAAAACTTTTAAAAAATTATAATGTTTTATAGTCCATACTCTGCATTTAATATTTATAACACATCTTAATTCAGAAGAAATTTTTTCATCAGAAATATCCAGCTATATTTATACCCATAAAGCACACAGAAGAGATTTACACATACAAGCTACCCTAAAAAACATTTTAAAGTTTGCCACTAACAGAATTACATTTTAAAGTCTGTATTAATAAAAAAATAAATAATAAGGGCCAGGGTTTAGCTCAGCGGCATAAATGCCTGCTTGGCAAACACGAGGTCATGAGTTCAATCCCCAGCACCAAAAAAATAAAATAAAATAAAATAAAATAAAATAAAATAAAATAAAATAAAAACAAATAATACTAAACATTTAGTTGTTAGTAGCATTAGCCACATTTCACATGTTCAGTGTCACTTGTGGCTAGTCATTTCTATCCTGGGCAATACAGTTCTCTATTAAGTATTTAGGTAATGGTCACGAGAATGAACAATCAGAGCTGAACTTCTGGCCTTGGATTCCCAACTCAGTCTTTGTCACATGAAAATATCAATTTGTACAACTCCTTAAGAAAGTAGTTTCAAAACCGGGTGTGGTGGTACATGCCTGTACTTCCAGCACTCAGGAGGCTGAAGCAGGAGGATCATTACAAATTCAAGACCAGCCTGGGCTATATAGTGAGCTCAAGGGCAACCTGACCTGCATAGCAAGACCCTGTCTCAAAAAAAAAAAAAAAAAAAAAAAAAAGAAAGTAGTTTCCTGCTTATGAACTAATGAAAACATCAATAAGAGTAGGCTTTAACATTAGACTATTAACCTCCTATGACCCCTTAACAGTTTCTGCATAGCAACTTTATTTTAGGCATTAATATTTTTCTTTTTCTTTTTTCTTCACCAGTACTTACCCTTCCTCACAAACAAAATAAAAATAAAATAAGTCAGATGGTGGCAAATCAAAGCTTCATGTAATTTGCAGAGGCCCACCAAGTAATGCAAAATTTATTGAGACAAAGAAGTGGAAATTATCGTATAATTGTGAACCAAGGGCACAGTTAACATAATGAATTTAGTAATGATCTGGTTAGAATGTAAAACTTGCTGTCAGCCTAAAAATACCTCCTTCCGTTCATTTACAGATTTACTTACACATTTGGTTTATATATTTAACCCATTCTAATAGAATACAGAGCTGTTTTCAATGATATGGCTGATAAATTAGCTGACAGGTAAAACCTCCTTACCTTTAACTCCAAAGCCTTAGCTTTCTTAGCTGAAACAGGCAAGGTAGTATCTTTGTCAACATTAAGATTCTGCTGAGATTCTGCAGGAAAATAAATTGTGCCAACGATGATTGTTGATTGTTTTAATCACACACAAAACACAATCTCTAAATTTCTTATTTCAGCTATTAATGAAATGAAGCTATTTTCTTGATTATACAATTACAAATAACTGCACAATATTTTTATATATTTAATATCTTCCTGATTTTCCTTATATTCCCTGACAAAAGTTAAGGTAATTACCAAAAGGGAAACTACATACTTAGGACGTGTTTTGCTTAATTTTCTTGGTTATACTAGGTATAATGATGAAAGAGCATTATTCTGTAACTGATTCATAAATCCAAAGAAAGTTTAAATACACTTCTAGCTTTACATCTTTAGAAATGCTAACAGCATTATAAGATTTGAGTACTGTTCTTTATAACCCTAAAAGTTACAAGATCACATAACCATTGTTTTATTATGAGATCCATTACCTTTTTGTTTTTTAAATCTTTGTGATTTTTGAAAGGATACTGGTCCTTTAGGTACCTCTGATGTGCTAACATCGTAAGCACCTGGAGATGGAGCACAACCTAAAGAAAACATAAAACTTCATTTATCCTCCAGTGTTACTTAGAACTTTAGTTAAATATACACCATGATAAAGCAAACATAAATGTAAAAATGTCATTAATGATATGTTTGTTTCTTCAAGCTGTAAAAATAGCATCCATTTGACAATATAAAGAAAATATCTTTATGAAGAACAATATTCTTGTCTTGCCGTTTGTATCAGCCTGGTCAAAGGAACACCAGCAACTGAGCAAAACAGTAAAAACAGTTTGAGGGTGAAAGTCATGTATAATAAATAACATGGCTATGTTGAGGACTGAATATAAGGTATAAATACTGCTGTCAACTCTACTTAACGAAAGTCACTGAGGCCATAGTCTGGCCTTTTATATGACACTCCATCTCTGGCTACCATCAGTGTACCTACTGATGATGCCAATTGCAATCTGAATGCAGAGAAGAAAAACAATCACTGATTACAACTAGAGTTTCTCAAAACTTACTAAATGCCAAATATTTTATGGATATTTTATTTAATCTTCACACACACACACACACACACACACAACCCTATTTAATAAAAAGCTTGAGGTTCAGGAAAGTTACAAAGCCATACCATGCAAAGTACAAACTACATCAGATTGTATTTCTAAATTGCAAAAGTTTGTATGTGTAACCTAACTGGAACCTCAAATTTGAAAGCATCTGAGTGTTTACACATAGGAGACTTGACACACACACACATATCTATCTATATATCCATCTGAGGGTTGAACCCAGGGGCCTCATACTCAGCTCTATCCCTAGCCTTCTTTAAAAAATAATTTTTATTTTGAGACCAAGTCTTGGTAAATCACAAAGTTATCAAGGCTGTACTCAACTTTTGACCCTCCTGCCTGAGCCTGCCACAGATGGGACTAGACATGTGCTGACATGTCCAGCTTTCACTAGATCTTAACTAGCATTTAAAATAAAAGGAAATACAATGGATAATCCCAGTATGACTTACATGTAGTAAGGCTGGAGAACATTTTAAACAACTTGGGCTTCAGTTATATGTGTAGAAATATAAAAAAATACGTCATACGTAGATGTGTAATATTCAAATGTCACTCTGGGATATAGCTTTAAAAGTATTAAAGTCATTGCTTTCACCAACTGGAAACAGATTTTAAAACTTCAAGTGTAGAATTAAGTTTCTCTTCTCTATGTGGAACAGTGATAATTCATAGGTACTGACACAAAGATTCAAATCTTAGAGTGCTTTTCAGGTCTAAATGCAGTTGACAGAGTAGAGGTGGTACATTTCCAACAAGGAAGCTTCACAATGAAGTGTAGAGTGCACTACTGTAAGGTAAAGGCAAGCTTTGCAATTATTATTGGTACCAGATTCAGATTTACCACATCCTGTAAATTATACTCTAGGATGAATTGAGGTGACAGGGGTTCCTCAAATCAGCCTACAGTGTATGTGGGACATCTTGCAGCACTTATTTTATTGGGGTACAGAGTAACCAGGAACCCACTATATTTTAAAGAAAACTGCTACCACTACTTTTAGGCAGGCCTTTGTTGGGGAAGTGGAAATGAGGTTATTCTTCTTTCTCCCTATCAGAGAAGTTTCTGTGGAAAGGTGAAAAGCACTGCTCTAGACTTAGCAAACTGCCAGAAAAACAAATAAAAATACAACTCAGAAACACTGAATTCTAGTATTCTAGTCCATTACTGAGTTCATAGTTTGAAGGAAAATAAGGGCTAGTAAAAGAAGACAGTAGTCAGTGATTAAAAGCATCATAGAAACTGAGAACATATAAGACTATACTTAAAAAATTTCTTCTAAAGACTGAAGAGGCAACTTTGATGGTTATGGGGATTTGGATTCAAGAATCTCTCAGTTGGGTTGAACTTCAGTCATCTACATTTACCAACTCTACAAAAGACTATGGCACATGCTATTTTCATGTTTATGGAATTTTTCTTACCAACATTTAAATGTACATCATAGAGTGACTTGTTAGAAATCTGAAGAGATTAGACAAAAAGGGGTATCTGAGGAGACAGCATAAGCTTTCTGAAATAATTTTTATCTCCATCAACAATGACCTAAAACTACATCACAGAATCAACACTTGTATGCAAAGAAAACATAATACGGATTATAGCTAACAAACTTCAAAATTCCAGACTTGTTTTCCATTCTTCCATTTAGTACTGACAGCCTATCTTCCATTTTACTTGGCTAACTTTCATTTAATCTCCAGATGTCAGCTGCATGTCACTTCTAGTTGTCCAAATCAGGCTAGAAAATTCCCTCCCCAGGAGCTTTGTATATTGTTTCTGTCATAAACTTGCCAGTTTTGTAATCATTTATTCACTCATAAATCTTTCATATTAGAAACAACTGTTTGAAGCCAGGCTCTTAGTCACAGCTGTATCCCTAATATTTAGTTCAGCATTGAGTTTAGCAGTGTGGAAAAGAAAATATAGAAAGTGTTTTGGGGATGTGGGAATGGAACAGAGTTTTGTAATCAGCTAGATATCAGTTTAAATTCACCTGTGTTTGACAATCTGTAGAAAACACTGTGCCATATACCTTCTAGACAAAGGGAGGTCATGCTGAATAAGACCATTATATACTCCTGAAAATGTCTATTTAAAGTTCAGATCCTTCTGTCATGGTACAGGAATAAAAAATAGCACTGATGTCACAGTATACCTTTGAGGATTACTAGAATAACAAATCGTTAGTGCTTCACACATACTAAGCACAAATAAACAAATGTTATTATTCCCAAAACTGTGAGCATGAACTATTGTACCATTTGGTAGAGTTATTGTTACACCAGAAAAGAACACTCCTCAAAATCACACTGCTGACAGAGCTCTGAATACCTAGGAAATGAAATGATCCTTGAGTCCTTTAATGAAGGAAATAAGCTACTCACTCACTTGGCATCCCTTTGTGAGCAGGGAGGCTCACATTTATATTCCTATGTTGGCTGATAGAAATTGCAGTTACTGGTAAACATATAGTATTTACAGTAACTGAATACATCATGGGCTTTGGAATAAATCATGGGCTTTGATGTTCAGTTTTCCCACTAACTTGAGGTTCAGTAGTCACAAATGAGTAGTTTCTGACCTGACATTGATACTGCTGTTAGAAGAATAAACAAGTCTAGTAAGGAGGACCTTAGCACAGTCTTTGCCCACAGCTGGCATTCATTAAATGCTGAGTACCCACTGAGCCCATCCATGGTTTCCGGGTTATTGTACATAAGAATTGCAATGGTTAAAAGCACAGAATGGATTCATGGAAGCCTGGGTTCATAAACTTCTGCCGGTTTGGTCTTGCAACAATGAACAAATTTCAGTTCCAATAACTTATTTCCTTAGTTTTGAAAAAAATTAAATTTATTGTTAATAAAAATTGTACATATCAGGGAGTACCATGTGAAGTTCTGTACGTGTAACGTTTAAATCAGGGTTAACATATTTCCTCGAACTATGTCTTCATGGTGAAAACATTCCATTCCAAATCCTTTTGACTAGCGCTTTGGAATATATATTATAGTCACGTATAGTCAATCTACTGTACAAGAACAAACCAAATTCTATCATTTTTCGCAATAAACAACAGGCTTACTTTAGGTCTGGAGATTTCTTTAAAAACTCAAAATCAATGTAAAGATTTAGTACTTATCTGGAGACTGTAAGTGGCTGACAGCTGCTATTGCTTGAATTAGTGTTTTTAAAAAGTGCAACTGCTATTTGACATTCATGTACTGTTTTTCCTACTCCTTTTTGTGCTCGACTATTCAAAAGAATCTACAGATTCAGTCGAAAAGCAGCTCTCAAACTTTTTTTTTTTTTTTTTTTTTAGGGAGCTCCTGACAGTACTAGATTCTCTATTTGAATGTCTGTGGTGCTGGGGCTCAGTTTCACTCACTGTAGCATTCTCGGCTTCCGAATACTGCTTCGCTTGTATTCGATACGTAATATGTACTTAAGAAAAATAAATCATTGGGACAGCCCGATTCCAGCTGTAAAATAGGCCTCACGCTGACCCCCACGAAGAGAACCCCGAGAAGGAGCGGAGTCTTTGGGTCCTCCTCCCACTCCCGATCCCTTTCCCCGTACGCACCGGAAGGGTCATTGAATCTTTTCAGAGGCGCCTTAGGAAAGGACATGTTGACAGCCACGTCCAGAAACCTAAAGCACTTAGAACTCCTCAGCAATTGCGGAGAATTACTGGTTTGAATTCAAATCTATGGGCACATTCCCTGTCCACCCTACATTAGCCAATTGGAAAACCCAAACCCTGGAACTGACCAATCCTGCAAAGGAACGCCAATGGAGCATGCGCACCGGGAGGTGCGGGCGGTGCTTTTCCCCGGATCAGGTGAGAAGGCCCCTAAATTTGCGCTACTAGCCAATTAAAGATTGTGCCTCGTCCCCATTTCTTCCCCCAATTACATCTGCTGTTACTTAGCAGTAACCAGAGCACCAGCAGCATTTGCGCACGCGCACTTTATACGTTGACGCTGCAATTTGACGTCATATAGGTAAATATGTAAAGTTCGTGGTTACTCGTTCCAGCGCTCACCTGCCGTTCTCTGAACGCCACCCTTTCTGGATTTCAATTCTTTCACTGGTTCTGCCAGTGTCTTTCTAAATGACGTTTGAAAGGGAAAAACGAACACCCTGGGAGACTCCGGATTGGGCTCCTGCGCATGTGCCGCGCCGGGGCGGAAGAGCCGGCGGGCGTAATCTGAGCGTGAGCTTCGGCGCTTGCGCCAGACGTGCTCGCTGCGGCTGCTGTGGGCTGGTGTTGCAGTATGTCCGCCCCGTTTGAGGAGCGCAGTGGGGTGGTTCCGTGCGGGACGCCGTGGGGCCAGTGGTACCAGACCCTGGAGGAGGTGTTCATTGAAGTTCAGGTGCCGCCGGGCACTCGAGCGCAGGACATCCAGTGCGGCCTGCAGAGCCGGCATGTGGCACTGGCCGTGGGTGGCCGCGAGATCCTGAAGGTTAGAGGCAGGTCGGGGCTCAGCGCCCTCCTCTCGACCTCCGCCATCCCCGAGTCTTGAAGCTCCTTGTTCCCCAGAAATAACGTGGGCAGGACCCCTCCACTGAGGAGCGAGCAGAAAGAAAAGTAAACTCAGCCTGGTTTGGGTCTGATGGGAGCGCCATGCTCAGGGCAAATCCTGAGGTCTGGAATTTCCAGATCTCATTTTCCTGTTTTGTTTCCAAATCAAATTAGGTTGTCGTTTCTGGTTGGTCTCGGGCCCCTCTGCTTAGAACAGGTTAATTAGATTGTTACGGGAACAAATATGTATCTTACATAACGGTTTCTTCGAGGCACTGAACTGGATGCCAAGAGTACAGGGTCCTCTGCATTGATGTTTACCTTCACTATGTGTAGGCAGGGGTAGGAAAGTGTAGAAGGGGTCTAGGGACAGGATGAGAATTCAGGTATGTCAGGGGATTTATTTCTCTCATCTAAAATTACATGTGCCCTTACATGTTTGCGGAGCAGACAAGCAGAGGGCGGGAAGAGGTATGTGAATAAAATAATTTTTACCCATTTTCTTTCTTTTCACAGTGTCCTTTACATCTTGGGCACACCTTTTACTTATGAAGCCTCTAGTAGAGTTAATACTCGGAAATTAAATTTCATTCTCAAATCAGATGATCAGTGTATTTTATGGTTTTGTAGTGTAGTGGTGGAGGGGAGGCTGCTTGATAGAATACCCAGTTCTGCCCGCTCTTTTTAGTTTTGCAGCCGTAGGCTATAAGTCATTCTGTGTTCCGAAGCCTTTTAATCATCAGAATTCAAGGTGTGGTAATAATAGTCCTTTCTCATAGGAATGTTTTGAGAGTAACACGGTATCCAGGTGATTGAACAATGCCTGGTATGTTAAAAGCTCACCGTTTTAGCTGCTATTTTATCCTTAGAAGATTTTGTCAAAGGCATTGATTTGTGTCCATTTAAATCTGAATGACCTCTCTGAAAGCTGTACAATCCAAGTTACCTGAAAAATGGTCGAAGTTTACAATTCAGGTTTAGTAATTCCACATACTCGTGAATGTAGCAGTTATTTTGGGGGATGTTGAGATAGACCATTAGGTGCTCGCTTCGGCAGCACATATACCAGAATTGCACTGTTAGGGTGTTTTCCACTGGTACTGACATATTTTAAAATGTGGCTTTGTTTTTTGAGACAGGATCTCCCTTTGTAGTCCAAACTAGGCTTGAAGTCCTGGTGATCCTCCTCCCTCAGTCTGTCAAGTGCTGGAATTACAGTTGTGTGCCACCAAGTCTGGCAAGAAAAAAAATGTGGTTTTAAAAAAAAGACCTATTTTTGTTTCCTATAGTTAAATTTGGCAACAAATTGAAATGTGTTTAATTTTATAGCTTGTCTTAAATTTATATTTTACTTTTTTCTTAAAATTTGTGAAAATTCAAGCACAGCAAATCTGACATCTCTACAATGTGTGCTTTGCTTTTCTAAATACCAATTGCCCAACAAAAAGATTTTTTTTAAGATTAAAAGACCCATTTCTTTGTTTTAGCAGGGGATTTTTTCTTGTAATTCATTTTAATTTGATAAAGCATTCCATATGGACAATGATCAGTAGTGTTTCTTCAACTTTTAAAAATTAAGTTGCTCTGGTTTGACTCTTGAGTGTCTTTGTCACTCAGTATTTCAAGTCTTGTAGCTTAGGTTCATTTCACTCAATATGAGGAAACAAGGTTGAGTACCTCAAAGTGTGGTACAGTGGTTTAAGATGTGTAATGAGCTAAGTCTTAACCATGAAACCTTATAAAACCTAATGAAATGCTATAATTTTTAGTACTTTATGTGTTTATTTTTCAGGGCAAACTCTTTGATTCTACAATAGCTGATGAAGGAACATGGACTTTGGGTAAGCGTACTCTGGTATAATTCATAGAATGTGTTGAAAAATTAATTTTCTGTTTTAGTCTAGTATTAAGTCCTTTTGCTTCTGTAGCTTTGGAAGATAAAAAAAGTGTTGAAAACAATTGTCAGGATTACCTAGTAGATTCGAAAAATGTAAAACGTAGTGATGAGCTCTAATTTCTTATTTTTTTTCTTTAGAGGATAGAAAAATGGTCCGCATTGTTCTTACTAAGACAAAAAGAGATGCAGCAAACTGCTGGACTTCACTTCTAGAATCTGAATATGCTGCTGATCCTTGGGTGCAGGACCAAATGCAGCGAAAGCTTACTTTGGAAAGGTTCCAGAAAGAAGTAAGTCAGATGGTTATATGAATATGTGTAAATGTTTAAAAATCATTGGATTGTATAATATTTGAAAGTAAAACTCAAATGCATCATGAAAAATAAAAATTCTTTACAGAAATTTTCGAAGGATATGTGTAGAAAAATGGCCTTTCCATGTATGGTTTGATATTGTTTTTCTTTTAGTTTTCTTGAGAGGAATTTATTTGTATTCCTGGTTTTTTTTGGTGGCTTTTGGGAGGGCGGTTGTTTCTTTTGTTTTATTTGTTTGAGACAGGGTCTCAATGTGTAGTTCAGACTGGCCTTGAACTCACTATAGAGCCCAGGCTGGCCTTGGACTCCTTGTGATCCTTCTGTGTCAGCCTCCCCAGTTTTGGGAATACATGGGTGCACTACCATGCATGCCAGTGTTGCTGTGATTTTAAATTTATGTTCATTTAATGCATATTAGTAATTAATGAGTAGCAAACTTCTTTCTGAATAGTAAATGCTTAAAAAGTATTTACTAGCATAAGTGAAAAATTCCTTCACCATTATCCCCCCATTGCATGTCTGCCTCATTCTCATCTTATATATTGGCCTTTTTGTTTGTTTTATTTGTAAACATAAATGGAGGTTTGCAGTATAGTTACTGTTTTCCATGTTGCTCTTTCATTTAATAGTGTGCTTTGAATCTTTTTTCCTATCTGGCACATACAGATAAAAAAATTCATTCCTTCAACTGGCATAGTGGTGTATTCCTGTAATCCCAGCACTTGGGAGGCTGAGGCAGAAAGATTGTTGTAAATTTGAGATCAGCCTGGGCTACAAAGTGAGCTCAAGGCCAGTCTGAACTGCATAGCGAGATCCTGTCTCAAAAAAAAAAAAAAAAAAAAAACTGCATTCCTTTTAATGGCTTCAAACTATTCTCTAGTTTGGTTGTATCATAATTATTTAGTTATTTGTGTTTAATGTGATTTTGATTTCTCATTTTTGTGTATTGTAAACAAAGGTGGTGCTTTCATTTTTGTGAAACTGCTTATGTTCCAAGTTGGATATCTAAGAGAGAAATTACTAAATTAAAGCATTTTAAAATTTTAATGGATAATTTCCATCTATGTAATGATTTGCATATATATATGACTTAAATTTTGGAACTGCATATTCAGTTGCCTATTCAATATCCATTTGGTTATGGAACAAATATATGAAACTTAATGTGTTCAACTGAAGCAATCTAATTTCCCTTCCAAATTTATTCTACTTTCAACTTTCTCATTTGAGTTAACAGGCACTAATTGCTCAGGTCAAAAAGAATTTAAAAAGGAATCAAAAAGACTGATTCCTCCCTCTGTCTCTCTCCCTGTCCAATTTATTAGGAAGTTGTGTTAGTGCTGTCTTCCAGCTGTTTTGAGAATTAGATCACCTCACCCTCAACTCTGCTACCATTGTGATCTAGACCATTTCAGATGTCTTGGTTGGATTTCTTCAGTAACTCTCTAACTGGTTCCTTTGCTTTTACTGTTGCCTATTTATGATCTCAAATTATAGAAGTTCTTTTAAAATTACAAGTCAGATCATGCCACTTCTCAGAACTCTGAAAGTTGTCTTTATGGGCCAATGTATTAAGTTTGCTGATTTTTAAACGTGCTACTCTATTCTATTTTTGTTCCTTTGATGGGAAAAACCTCCTTTGAGGAGAAAGTATGGACCAGAGGCTTCACACTGAATTACGTATGCAGCCTCCCCCACTTTTTTTTTTTTTTTAAATATTGAGACAGAGACAGTGTCTTGCTAAGTTGCCCAGATTGGAATTGAACTTTGAACGCGCTAGATCAGGTATTGGCTAACTATGGCCTGTATGCCAGACTCAACCTACTGCCTGTGAAGTTTTAGCAGGACATATATGGCTCATTCATTTGTGTATTACCTTGAGTATTTGTGACAGAGACTACGTGCTCTTCCAAAACATATTGCCTACCTGGACTTTTTCAGAGAAGTTAATAACCTCTGAGTAATTTATAGTTTGTTATTGGTCTTTTCCTACTACACTGTACGCTCTGCTAGAGCAAAGATGTTTGCTTTTCTCATTTTTAAACTTTGTATTCCTTTTATAGTGTCTTAAAGACAGATGGAAGTCAGTAAATCTTTGTTAGACAATAGAGATTGCCCTCTGAAAAGACCTTTTTTTGAGATGAAGTCTTGCTGTATCCTGTGGTTCAGGCTGATGTTTTACTCACTATGTAGCTCAGGCTGCTCTTGACCCAAGAAGATCCTCCAGCCTCCCTGCATGCTGGGATTATAGTATTTCCTACCACACACAGCCTGAAAAGGCTCTGTAAAGCCCGAGATACTGTTTACTTATAGAATTATCGCAAGGGTTAAATGTGTTAATACAGGTATAGCTCATAAAACCCTGCACGGCATGTAGTAAGCTCTCAGAAGATGTTAGTTTTTAAACTGTGTTTACACATTGATAATGAAATACGTTTTCCTAAAGGCTTGCCAACATTACAGTACACCTATCAATATCCTAAATATTTTTAAATCTTAAAGTTAATACTTTGTAGCTTTAAACTTCATTTTGGTGATTATACTGATGTTTGGTATACCTTAATATATTTTTTGGACATTTTAGAGCTCTTTTTTTTTTTATCAATTGCCAATCGTGCTTTTCTTTTTCATTGTACCTTTTATTATTTTTTCTTTTCCTTATTTTTTAGAATCCTGGTTTTGACTTCAGTGGAGCAGAAATCTCAGGAAACTATACTAAAGGCGGACCAGATTTCTCGAACCTTGAGAAATAATTGCTATTTTTTTAATGCTTTCTGTGGATCCTAACAAATATTACCAGTTTAATCAAAGGAACAGATTATGTAATAGAAGAAAACTATGGATGCCTACAGTTAACAAATTGTAAAATATATTTAAGTATGGTTCTAAAATTGTATTTAAATATGATTTACATAGGAAACGAACTACAAGAGCTACTCTATGGATATATGATAACTTTTTGGACTTGTTTTTGCTCAGCATGACATTTTATATGCTGCATTTTACTAATTTCATATTTAATTGTATTTTTACTACAGAAAACATCAATGTATGTGATATGAAATGAAAGTGTGCCATCAGGAAAAAATTGTTTTTCTTTGCTAAGTGTGATGTAGGAATGACATTCAATAAACTCTTCTAAATAGAAGTTTGTACCTCTCTAAGTCTACCAGTTCACATGAGGAAGTTGCAGTGCTGAAAAAATTGTAAGAAAGGAAAACTCGGTAGTACTGTTTTGGGGAACTTAATTTTCAGAGTTAATGAAAATTTTTTAGTGTATTATTCTCTAGGGGGTACAAACTGTTCTAGGTGGTGTTTGTGACCTTGTGATGTGTTCCAGTATTTGAGCAGTTTTTTCTCTGACCCATGTACACAGGGCTTATTATACATTCCCTGCCTTAACCCAGAAATCAGCCATTTTCCCAAATAACCCATGTTCTCGTTAGTGGCTAATGGTACTTAAAAGCCAAGATGAAAAACTAATCATTAAAGCTGGGGATATATAGCGTAGTGAGAAACCTTGCCTAGCATATGCAAGGCCCTAGATTCCATCTCCGGGACCATCAAAACTACAGCATCTGTGTGCTACTGTGTTGCACCTTGTAATTCTAGCATTGTGGGAGTAGAATCGGGAGGATCACAGGTTTGAGTCCATCCTGAGCAGTTTAGGGCTTTACAGAAGGGTTGAGGTTGGGGATGTAGCTCAGCGTGCAGGCCCTAGGTGTGCTCAGTGCCCAGGACTGCAAAAACAACAGTGCATGCACACATACACGAGTCCCGTGTAATTCTAAAAACTAGCTTTGGAACATAATTCTTACATGTTGCATGTCTAAAATGTAAAATATATGATTCTACATCTACAGCATGTTCAACTGTCAGCATAGTCAGTGTTGGAACTTTTTCATCGTAAAATAGAAATGTGTACCGTGTAGGTATCAACTTCCCCCCACCCCCCAATCAAGCAACCTCTTACTGGATTTCCCTGTCCTAGACATTTCTGGTACATGTAATTGTACAATGTGTGGTCCTCAGTTACTGGACTCTTTCAGACTTAATGTTTTTTAGAAATTCATCCATATTCTAGCACATTCCAGGGTTTCATTGTTATGTAATTTTCCATTCTATGGTTATCACACTCGTTAATCCAGTTGTAAATTAATGGATGTTTGGTCTATTACTGACTTCTGGCTGTGCTGCTATAAACATTTATATACAAGTTTTCATGTGCATATGTATTTTCTTGCCAAGGAATAGAATTTTGAGGCAAGGTATGTTTAGTCATTTAAGGAACTACCACTTTGTTTTCCGAAGCAGCATTATATGAGGGTTCCATTGTATTTGTATCCTTGCCAACGTTGGTTACTATGTTTGACTTTAGTCATTCTAGTGGGTATGAAATTGTATTTTCTTGAAAACTAATTGGGCTCAGCACTGTTTACTACACTTATTGAACATTTGTCTATCCTTGGAAAAATGTTTATTCCAACCTTTTACCCATTTTAGAATTGAGTTATCTTAATAGATTTCTTTATGTACTGAATACAAGTTCGTTTTTAGAGATACGTGTTGTAAGTAATTTCTCTTGTGGGTTATTTTTACTTCTGTGTGGCATCTTCTGAAGCACTGAAGTTTTTAATTCTGATGAAGTTTAATTCATTGTGCTGTTGGTGGATTATACTCTTGGTGTATCAGATGTGACTAAAAAAATACAGTGAATCATTTTAAGAACTTATTACATTTAATGACACTTTGCTATTAATCTCAACCTAAATACTCTTGCTTGGAACACACTTACTCCATCATTCTGCCACTTCTGCAGCAGTTCTGGAAATGATCTTTGTAGAGCATCGTAGCTGGGCTGTCATGGTTGCCTCAGTGTCCTGAATCAATTCCAACTGGTTACTTTTCATAGTTATTTTGTCTTCAGGGAAGAGCCAAAAGTCACACTATGCCAGTTCCAGTTAATAAAATGGATAAGGACTCACCTGACTGTTTACAAGCCTGCCTCACTGTTGGATGCATTCAGCGTGAACATTCACTGTAGTCCTGATCACACCTTATAAAGACACTCACAAAGGGGCATCCACCACTGCTTCCAAAAGTGGCAAGAATGATGGGATGAGTTATGTTCCAAGCACGGGGATTATCTAGAGGGAAATTAATGGTAACATCTTTTATATAATACGCACTTACAGTTTGAATGTTCACTACATATTTTGACCACACTTCTTATGTCTAAGAACTCTTACTTTAATCTCAGGTAATAAGGATTTTTTTTTTAGTTTTGCTTAAATTTCATAACTTTATGTTTGACATTTAAATGTGACCCATCTGGGCCGGGGATTTAGCTCAGTGGTGTAAGCACCTGCCTGGTAAGCACAAGGTTGTGAGTTTGATCCCCCAGTACCGCACACACAAAAAAATAAATATACCCCTCTCTCAGAATAAATAAATAAATGTGACTAATCTTAATTTATATAAGCTGTGAAGTTTAGATGGAGTTCCTTTTTTTGGTATGGCTAGCTAGCCATTTGTTTCAAAATTGTTTGCTGAGCAATAGTGAGAAACAAACATGAAAAAAGCAAGATGTGGTGGTGCACACCTGTAACCCTTGCACTTGGGAGGCTGAGGCAGGAGGATCACCGTGAGTTTGAGGCCAGCCTCAGGTATATAGTGAGCTGAAGGCCAGCCTGGAATACTGTGAGACCTTGTCTCAACAAAACAAGTCGTATGCTGAACATATCATCCATGCCCCATTGAATTGTCTTTGTACCTTTGTGAAAAATTGTATTTAAGAGGATCTGTTTTTGTAGTTTCTTTCCCATTGGTGTAGTTGGTATCCATTCTTTGACCAATACCATAATGCCATGATTATCGTAACTTCATAGGAAGTCTTAAAATTGGTTAACAAGATGCAACTTTTTCAAAACTGTTTTGGGTATTTTTAATTTATCTTTCCATATAAAGTTTAGAATTAGTTTCTATGTGTTAAAGTCCTGTGAAGGTGTTGAATGAAATTTTGTGACTCTTACAATCCAGGAATCTTTCTGATTTTAGTCATCAGCCTTTTGTGTGATTTTCAGATTATAAATCCATTATATTTTTATTTGATTAACTCCTAAGTGTTCATTTTTTGGAGGGAGCTATTGCAAATGTTTTGTTTTTGAAATTTGGGTGTCCAATTGCGCATTGCTAGTGTATACAAACATACTTGAGTTTCGTTTGTTGACCTTGTATCATGTGAACTTGCTAAATTCAGTGATTATTAGTCCTGGTGGTTTCGTTTTTTGCTGTTGGTTACCTGGCTTTTCTATATAATTAGTTCTGGTTTTTTGTTTGTTTTTACTATTGATTCTTTAGCTTTTCTACATAGTTTATTCAATAGTTTCTTTTCTTCTTCTGTACTCTCTTTGTCTTTCGTATCATGTAATTTTTTTTTTTTTTTTTGGGTATTATGTAATTCTGACCTAAACGAAATGAATGAGGGCTGGGGATTTAGCTCAGTAGCACAAGCGCTTGCCTGGCAAGCACGAGGTCTAGAGTTTGAGCTCTGATACAAAAAACAAGAAAAAAATAGAACGAGAGTGTTTTACTTTCTGGAAAAGATTGCTAGTCTTGTTTATTCTTTAAATGTGTTATGAATTTGCCAGTAAGGATTTACACAGTGGATTCGGTATTAAAACTAACTAGAATTTATTCATGCTATCTACTTAATTTTAGTTAAGCTTGATAGTTACCTTTTAGGAATTGAGTGATTTCAGCAAACTCTCAGGGGTCAGAATTGTTCTCTTGGGGTCCTTTTAATGTCTTCAAGGTTTTTAGTATTATTGTCTCTTTAGTTATACACACACACACACACACACATATGTATTTATGTGTGTGTGTGTGTGAGAGGGTTTCACTATGTATAGTACTTCTGGCTGGCCTCAAACTTGCTCTTTGTAGCCTAGGCAGGCTTTGAACTTGGTATTCTTAACCTCCTGAGTACCGGGAGTGCCTCTGTTCCTGGCTTCTTTCATTCCTAGTATTGGTAATTTGTCTTTTCTTTATTAATCTTGCTAATTCATCAGTTTTATTGTTTTCAGAGAACGTTTTTTATTTTGTTCATTTTCTATTATTAATTTGATTTTTTTCTCTCATTGTCTTCCTTCTGCTTGTTTTGGGTTTTATTTTGCTTTTTTCCTGCCTAATTTCATAAACTAGAAGCTTTTTGAATTAAGATCTTTTTCCTTGTTTAATAAAAGCAGTTATCGTAGTTTACTGTTTGAGTTCTGGTTTGTATTTCACACACTGAGATTTTCATTTTCAGTCAGTTTACAGAATTTTGTAATTCCTTTTGAGACTTTTTTTTTTTTTTTGTCTTTTTGAGACAGGGTCTCACTATGCAGTTCAGGCTGGCCTTGGGCTCACTTTGTAGCCCAGGCTGGTCTCGAACTTGCAATGATCCTCCTGCCTCAGCCTCAGCCTCCTGAATACTAGGCTTACAAGAGTGCATCACCATGCCTGGCTCCTTTTGAGATTCTGAAAGCCATAAAATTATGTGTAATTTTGTTTAATTTCCAAAAGGTTAGATTTTCCTTTTATGTTACTTATTTCTAGTTTTTAATTTTTTTTATTTTAAAAATAGTAAAATCCAACAAAACAAGGCAGAACAAAGTCAATTAAAACAGTGTAGCAAAACTGGTACAGAACTTCAAAGCAAGATACTAGGAAAACAACAGTAGCTACTATAGTATATCTTTGTTATCTTCACAATAGTTGTCCATTCCATCAAGCATAGCAAAATCAAACCAAAAACAAAACACAGTAAAACCAATCAAAACAGAATATGGAATAGAGCAAAACAGAACAAAGCAAAAACAGAACAATATTGGATTTCAAAGGCAGGATAGAAGGAAATCCCCCTTATTTGCTATATTGCATACTGTCATCCTCCCAAGAGACACTTAGGCCTCTGGCCCCAGGCCTGCATAACTAACCAAACAATACAAGCATTTAGTCACTTTATGTACATTAGTTACTATCAACTCAGACTTATTTCTAGTTTTGTTTAAAGGATATACTTTGTATTTCAGTTCTTTCAAATTTTTAAAGTTTTAAGACCCAAGATAGGGTTTATCTTGATGAATGCTCCACGTGTACTTGGAAAGAATGCTTAGTCTGCTGCTTTCACATATTGTTTTAAGTCAACTAAATTTAGCTGTGCTATTCAGTTCTTTCCTAGTAGTCTCATAATTCGTGTATGTTACTGAGAGGAGTAATGTAACTATCCAACTTTAACTGAAGATTTATCCATTTCTTCTGTCAGTACTTTCAGTTTTTGCTATTTTATTTTTGTTTTTGGTACCAGGGATTGAACTCATGACCTTGTGCTTGTTAGGCAGGCACTGTGCCACTGAGCTATGTCCCCAGTCCTGCTGTCAGTGTTTTTAAGTTCTGATATTCTGTGCTTCTTGTACATCTAGGATTGTTATGTCATGTTGGTGAATTGATGAGCATTATGTAATGGCCTCTTCTATACTTAGTAATTCTGGTTGCTCTTCCTAACTACTTTATTGAATTAGTATAAAAACTGGCCCTATCTTCTAATTCATCCTATTAATATGTATTTGCTATTGCGGGTTTATGGAAAGTGATAGTGTACACTTAGCAATTTGTAAGCAGGGCCATGTTTTACAAATGTTATCTACTAATAAACAGAAAATTCTCAGTATTACCCTACTATGACTATAAAAGCACTAAAGTTACTGTGGTAAGAATGTAGTATTGATCGGAAATTATGCAATCTCACATCAATGTAGTTAATCCTGTTTTGGTGGATTATGTGCAGAGTACAAAGAGAAGGGCTGCTCGCTAGGTGCCCAGATTTAAATCTTACCACCAAGAAGCACATACATAAGACCCGGGGCAAATCATTTACCTTCTCTGTCTCTGCTTCATTGGTAAATTGAGATGACCTCATTCAGTTTAGAGACTTACATCAGATGATTCATCCAGAACACCTGGTGATAATGCCGGACAACAAAGACGATCATTGCCAGCTACAAATGTTACATCAGAAAATACTGCTTTTAGATAATGTCTCATAATTGGAAATACACACAATATGTAGAAGCCTTTTTAAAAAGTAACACTGTGAAAACAGGAGTTTATTTAATATGCCTAACAGAAGTGAAGTGCAAAACAATCTTATTTTGGCCAGTAATTCCTTGGGATGACCATTTTATATCTTATTAGTCTTAATTAAACAACAGTTCAGTACTATACATTGTGATGGGGTCCGCTTATATGGGACTCTGCCAGGTTCTACATGGCACCAGTCTATCAGGGCACCAAACCCCAAAACAGCATCTCTCTCCTGCACTAACCCCCACGCTCATCTTCTGGTCCCCAAACAATAAACTTTCTGTCTCCCTTTCACACACGCACCAAAGGTCCTGCAATTCCCCTCCTGACACTCTGGTAGGCTCCACCTCTACATCAGAAAGTCCTCCAGTCCTCTCCCAGCATGATGACCTGTCCACTGTTGTGGACCTACCCCAATGCCATAAAAGCAACTCCCAGCTTTGTCTCCCTTGAGAGTCCTTGCAATCTCCTGTAGCCCTCCCGTGCAGGCAACAAAGGATTTTTTTTTTTAACCTCTGTCTTTGTCTCTCAACTGTGCCAAAAACCTGACAGTTTTTTTGTTCAATAATAATTACCATTTGATCCTAGCTGACTAACCAAGCAGACTGTCATTACCAACCACCCTGCTAAAATGCTACTTAAGAGAGTTTGCACAAAACTTAAGAGGGTAGGCAGAATCTCAGGGTAAATTTGTAGGCTAGCATTCATAGCAGTAGTCAATAACAAGTGATTAGTAATGCATGAACACACCTTTTGAATGCACACTAAACATACTTGTGTCTAATTAAAAAATCAGAAAGTAAAAGGTCAATTAGGTAATTATTAAAAAGGTTTTATTGTTTCTGCTCTTGTGCATCTTACTGTAAACTTTACATATACTGACGTGGCCTTTTATCATTTTGTCACATTGCTAAAATAATTAAATCAGAAAAAATTATCCAGCAAAGGGTTGCATTTCAATAATTTTATTGAAAGGTGTATCTCTTAGTACCAAACGTAATGGTAGTTGGTTAGGTTACCTCTGCCAACTCAAAATTAATAATAACTGATGTTTTCAAATATTGAAATATGTCAACCTTTTGGTAAAACTGAAGTTATCCATAAAACATGCTTTACAAAAAGTTAAAGGCAGAATATACTATGGTTCTTTGGCTTAGTTTTCAATGCTTATTTATATGTAGCATACAGAAACTGGTTACATTTTTCTTCAGGCTTCAGGCCTCACTGGGTTACTGTTTACAATGCTAACAGTATATATTACATTGCCTTACATTCATTGGCTCACATGGAAAGTTCAAACACTGCTTCAGCAATCTTAAAATTATGGAGGTGTCTGCTTTTCTTAAGACAGTATAGAAATTTGTGAAAGTATATTCCATTAAAAAAAAAAAAACAAACTAGAAGCAATGGCAGTTTTATAGAAAGTCCATAGTAAAATCTTCTGGAGTGCTTCAGCTGGCCAGAACTTAGGGTAAAGCACGTTTTCAGAGTGATAATTGGTTTTGAGTCACTATGTAATAATAACAGAACTTTTTTTTTTAAATGGAACTAGACTGAGAAAGTAGATTCTATATAGAAATTTTTTCTTATCATCGATACAAACATAACCTGTTTTTTTTTAGATGAAATATTAAAGATAGCCCAATGAATATGTCAAATCTACTAGGTCTGTCTTTTGGCTTAATAAAAAATGTCTTTAAATTTAAATACAATTCCCATATAGCAGTAACATTTTATCTCTGAATTATATTATCACTTGAATTATGTTATCACTTATGGGTGCCAAGAAACCATTACATTATCTAGAATATAAACCTTTTTATGCCTTAAAAAAGTGCATGTGTGAAATGTTGGTTTCAATGTAAGCCTTGCAATTTAAAATTTTAACATTTAAATTAAGTAGGTTACTGTTTTCAGTATTACCTAAATATAACATATTGATCCAATATAGAAAGTTAGATTAATGTTAGAAATGAAGATTCACAGTTCACCTTTTCAGGCTTGTATTAAATATTTCACATTTTTCCTTTAGCATTACAGATGAATTCAAATGTAAATAATCCTACAACATTAAGATGAAGAGAATCGTACTAATCCAGTTGTGATCTTTTGAGGCTTCATAACTTCAATCTATTGTAACATTATGGAATCCATAATGGAGAAAGGCTGTGGAGAAGGCTTCAAAGAAATGTTTTTTGTTGCTGCAGTAATACTATTTATGTAAAGAACAAAAATCCCCAGCTTATCAAAAGTTGGTCTAAACACTACTAGTTGTTAAAAGCAATTTCTCATACCTAAGTTTCATAATCATATGTAGATACAGTAAATGTTAACGTTTAGTTTTGAGTAGGAAAAGACAAATCATTACTGTAAGTTAATAAATTTAGATGGCAAGAACAAAAAGAATATTTTCATAAATTTCTAGTATTCGGATTGCAACAGCAGTATGTTGACACATTGGCAATTTTCAGAAACTCAAAAGAGATCATCTTTTTTTTTTTTTCAGATTAATACTCAAGTTCATAATGATTCTGCTTATGAGCTTAACAGTCTCAAAGTAGTTCACATATGGATCAAACTTTTGGTCCTGTTATGATTTTAAATAATCTAGAGCATGGGACTACGTATAGCAAAATGTGCAGTTAAAAAACCACTGCTTCAGAGCTACTTTAGAAATTCAGGTTACTAAAGAGGATGTTGTAGTCTAAGCTGCTGATTTAATGAAATGGTTAACAAACATACGAGATTGGATAACTTCTTTCCTTAGGGTGTTATACCTTACCTATAGTATATACCTTCAAATGTGAGATGACTAGATTGGTGATGTTATTTTTTCCCTTTTGCTATTCCAACTCCAGATGGTTTATTTTGAAGATACTATCTCAGTACTTTAATTGTACAAAAAAATTATACAATTTTCTGTATACAGACAAAAACAACCAAATTTACCAATTAAGGAACTGTTTCAGGAATTGTTGGAAGGTGAGTTATTCTGTAGTAGCTGTGTTTCAGTTGCCGTGCAGTACGCCCAGAAACAATCCACTTCAACTTCTCAACATTTGGTTTGGAACACTTGTTTGATGAATATTCAGTTAAACACTTGGATACAAGTTCTTGCCAGAAGGTCAGATCTCTGCCATTTATCTGTATATAAATTTACAAATGTTAGTAAATCAACTAAAAGTTCAACTGTATTTAACTATAGTAATAAATACAATCATAGTAACATTTTTCTTTTAAAAAGTTCTTAATTTAAAAACTTTCATTAGCACATGTTTGTAGTACATAATTCAGTGTGGGGAGTTGGTACATGTAACACATACTTAATGTGTTTTTTTCCTTACCAAGAAATAAATGACATTAGCTTCTTAAATTTCATATGAACACATGACAACTTATGTACTTCAGAATACAGTACAAGTGGTTAAGTTTCTTTTGCAGTTGTTAATAGGATTTAGGCTGACTTTGACCTACCTTGGAATGTTTCTGAAGACATTCTACTCCCTCTGTTAACTCTACACACTTCTGTGCTTGGATCTCCAATGCAATGATAGACAAGGCCAGCACAGAAGGCTAGAATACATAAATACAAAGTAAACATCAAATATAAAAATAGGCTTATATAAAAAGCTTTAATCTTTGTAAAATACTTACCTTTGCTTTAGAAAATATGATCCTGCAGTGACATGCCTTAAGCTGAGCTTCTAGTCTTTCAAAATTTAGGTTGTTTTTCCTTTAAAAATAAAATGGGATTGATTTTATGTAGATTACATCTATTTGGGAGACATTTTAAGAAAAAATATTGGTCAGTTTTTAAAATAAAGCTTATGCGTGTTTTCTATAGAAAGAAAATTACTTGAAATAAAAATCCCTTCCATCAGAGATACTAACTTCTTGAAGACACCACACATGAGTTTTGATAGAATTCTACAAGAATATTGACTTTAGGAACTATCCAGACAGTATCATTCTAATTCTCCTAAGTCAAGGTCACGTACCTTTCAAATGGCAAGGTCTCTTGAATGAGTGAGTAATACAGTTGTAGAAACTGAAAGGCAGTGATAGCTTTGACCTTCCAACACACCTTCTCCAAAACAATCTTTTCCATTCTCATCAAGTCTGAAACTGTGAACCTGTACTGACTTATTCGGATTAAGTCAGTTGCCAGTGGGACATTTCGTTCCTCTTCTATTGATTTTACAGCCAAATAAAAGCAGCTCAGTCCGACACACCCAAGGTGCTTGGGCTGTACCTAAAAACAAAACCGAAAATAGTTAAGGCCGTATCTCTTTTTTATTAGTAAAATATAAAGGATAACCTAGAAGTAAAACCCACCATTATGAAGATGTTATCTTTGGAATATGTTTCTTAGCTGCGATGGGTTTAACAACATTCACCCATACCTAAACAACCGCAGCTTGTTATTACATGCCCCATTTGAACTGTTTGGTTTCAGCATAAAAATTCCCTACTGATTTTTAATTACAGTAAAACTAGAAGCAAGCAATTTGTTCTAATTCAACCAGGTAAGTTAAATAAATGGTCAATGACCACACCAAGACTGTAACACATTATGGCTTATTCGAGATTATCTTTGCAGGATATGATGTGTTTTTCCAGGCTGTTTTCTTTGTAGTAACTCATATAAAAGAGTTTTAAGAGAATATGACACATAATCTTTACCCTGCCTGTAAAGTTCGATCCTTAACCAACTTTTCCTTTGTTTTCTAAATGACTACAGTGTAAAGCACATTCACAGTTCTCTCCAGTTTTTATGTTCCAGCTCAAATGAAACTTTAAGGTTACATTGATGTTTGTCTTCTGTTTGCTTTCCTTGTGACCTTCAGCAGTAAATTTATGCCACTACAAAGACATATTGTAATCGTTTTTCTTATGACTTGAACAATATGTAGTTATCTGTGTAATCACTTTGTTCACACATAAGACCATTATATTTGAAGGACATCTGCATATCATTCATTTGCACATTAACAGATTCAAAGGCAGTGCCTAGGTATGCTAGATGGCAAAGAATTCTTTAATCTGTTGAACTTTTAACTATTCAATTCAACAGATACTTCATTCTATACATGATGAACTGTGTTTGCTACCAAGTTTCATTCTCATTGTGACATCTCATTATTTTGCAGCATTCCAGGGTGTATAGGGAAGGCAGATGTGTTTTTAACACTTAAGCTTTTAGAGCTATACAGATGTTTAGATAGGAAAGTAACAACAGAAAAGCTCCTCTATTGCAGGGACACTGAGGCTGGAAACAATCAGAACGTTAAACTGGATACTGATTAATACCCTAATTCATAACCACAATCTAGCATTTTGCCTCTAACACACTTCTTTAAATATGAAAACAGCTGTAAGTAAATAGATATATCCAAGCACTCAAAAAAGGCTTTTTAAAATAGCCAATCTCCTTACTTTAAGATTCTGCAAGTAACTATTTGATATTAGACCACATTCCATTGCAGAATATAATAAAAGATGCACTGCTCTAACTTACAGTATGAAAGGATACTATTGTTACAATACACAAAATTACCATAGTGGTCTGATTACTCACTGAAAACCCAAAAGGTGGAGCTTATATGAATACCAGGTAAGAGCCAGCAATTCCATCTCTAAAATACATCAAGCAAAACTCACACTACTGTAACTTAAACATACCTTCATTTTAGACAGGAATCTGTCCAGTAAATTCACAGCTAGAGAAAATGTCTCCGTATCAAAGCCAAAAAACTGAGTTAGACTAAGAAGATCTTTCACTTCAAAGTCCCTTAGCCTTGCAGTCATTCTGAGGCCATTATCATGTGCAGATTCAATTAGTCTCAAGCCGCAGACCTTTGGCTGACATCTCGCCTCCTGTTCCAACAGAGTGTTCAGCTGGTGTAGCAGTTTCTGGGAGTCAGTTGTTGTCAGTACTTCTATCATCTATATATAGAACAAATCCCAGAAAGGCGTGTAAGTGTAGCCCTTTCCGTTCTCCTTAGCCTTCTTGCTTTTGTACCACGAAGTGCTTTTTGAAATACATGTCTCATCTCCCTCAGTCGGGAGAACCAACCTAATTTAATGTAAAGTGCTATTAGTTTTTTCCTTTCTATAAGTTTGGTCACATCTTAAATAGTAAGTTCCTAGAAGATAGGGACCACACCTTTAAAAAATGACAAAACTTCAAGAAATACTTGTGCAAGTTATTCTGTCAATTGACAGCCACTTACAGACACTGTAAGACAGGATAACAAAACTGAAATCAAGTGGTAGTATGTATTGCCATGTATTGACAAAGCGAACTGCTCCTTAATTCATCTGTAAAGTGAGAAAAAAGTCTCATTATCTGTCTTGTTGCGTTGCACGGATTAAACGAAATCACATAAAAAGCTTAGCACATTGGTAGGTGCTTCATAATCACTGGACAATTCTAATGAGCTTATTTCTACCTCTAAAAAATGAGGGTACTACTACAGTATGTCTCTTCGAACGGCTGTAAAGATTATACAAGATGATTTACTTGGAGCACAGCACAATACTTAGCACATAGCACTCCAGATCAGTGTTAGGAAAGGAAAATTAAAGAGTGTAGGGAGCAAGTCGCGGGGCGGGGGCTCACCCGGTCTGCACGATGAGTCTGAAAATCCCCCTAATACAAGCGCGCATGCGAGTGCTGCATACACCGAAGGTCCCTCCTCGCACCAATTTAAAGACGGGAAGGCAGGGGTCTTAAGGCAAGCAACCCCTAACTTCAGGGGTCCACGTCTCGCTCCTGACCGCGCTGGCGAGACGCGAAGACACCTTGGGAGGTCGGGTCGGCTCCGCCCCCCAGGCTCCGACTAGCCCGGGCTTGGGCCCACACCGCCGGAAAAGGGCTCGAGTGAGACCAGCCCTGACCTCGCTCCCCCCCGCGCCGGGGCGCCCCCGAATCCCAGCTCACCTTGGCACACACTGCGGCTCCTCGGCGTGCGCACCCTCCCCGGGCCTGCTCTCACCTCGCCCCACGATATCGGATACGACAGGCCTAGGAGGCGAGGACACTCGGGGGCAGAAGGGGAGAGGCCCGGGGAGGGAGAACTGTCCGGGGTGGAGGTCTCCGCAGCGCCGCGGAAACTGTACCGCCCTCCTCCAGCGGACCGAAGGGAAGGGGCTGAGCCTGACCTCGGGAGAAATACAGTATATTAGGGGGCGGGGCTTTCCCGCGAATGGGCATTTTCGCCGCTGATTGGTGTAGTTCTTTCGATTGATGGCCTCCACGGTCCAAAGAGAGCCGGGTCCTAGAGGCAAGAAGCTCTGCCAATCAGCGCACACTTCCCATTTTCCGGAGCCCAATTCTCCGCCCCCATGTGACCACGCCTTTACCGTTAAACGTCTCTTATTGGAGGATTTCCCAAAGCTTGTTCATTCCAGCCTGGGAGAACTGAAAACTGCGGGCCAGCGCTTGCCCTGGGCAGGTCGTTCTGACACCAGCCAGATTGCCAGGATATCATTCCAGAATGTACTGGGAGTTTTTGTTCTGTGTAGTTTACTGGTTGCTCAGTGGTTTTGGCTCCCCCCCCGCCCTTTTTTTTTTTTTTTTTTCAAAAATACAATGACGAGTTTAAAAAAAACAGTCAAGCTTTGATTTTTCATTACACAGAGAGAGGTGGTAGATTTTCTGTGGTGTGGTTTGTTAAATTCCAGAGGGTTCTCTTTGTAAGATTTAAAGATGGATTGATCCTTGTCTTGTTTTTGGTTTTGTTAAACACTGCAGTGGAGTTGGACTATCATTTCTTGACCCTTTACCAATTTTGTGAATTCCTTTTTTAAACAAATCTAAATTTAAGAGTTGGCATAATATTTTAAATTACTTCAAATGAACGGTGTATGGCAGACTGTTAAGAGCGGTACCATAGGTACATAACGGTACCAAAATGTCACATAATCTGGCAACTATTAGAAAACAGGGCTCAAATGAGGCGGGAACTTTGGTCCCACATGAAAGAAAACTTATCTAATGAATATAAATTGACAGTTGAGAGTACTTAAATAGTAATCTTAATTAAAAATGCTCAAATCCATTATGTGAGTTTACAAATGTACCTGCTTTTCCTTTTGGCTCTTAATTCCTGTTATTCTTCGTTCCTAAAATTAGGAATTGCTCAGTGGTTTTGGAATTAAATTAAAAAATGATTTAGGAACCGTAAAATCTTTATGACAGGGAAGAGCATGTACAAGTTAATATTAACATTAATTGAACTTATGTACTAGAGGAAGGCAAACCAGATTGGTTCCTGACTTTTTGAATATTGTAGTCTTGTGGGTCACATAAACATTGGGTTACTCAGCTTTTTGTTGCTATAACCAAATGCCTGAGAAAATCACTTATAGGAGGAAATGCCTCATGTGGACCCTAGAGTTATGACTGGCCTGACATACCAACAACTTAGGTTATGACTGGAATTTTACTTTTAATTTATGACCAAAGTCTTGAGTATGACCCGAATGCTGGCCACTTGTGCTTCCAGATGGTCCCAGATACAGATTCAACCCTTAAACATTTCTGGAAGGAACATTACAACATCGTTTCCTGTATGGGGCTGAGAAATCCTGGGCCAATGTCTCTCTAAAGACACTGAGATCTGCTTGTATCTGGGAGAGAGACTTTGAAAGCCATGTATAGGAACACGAGTCTCCAATTGACAACCCAGTGACAACTAGGCCTCAGGAATGAATTGAGTTAGTAAGTCAAGTGTCCACTTGTATTTAGCCTCATGGTTTCACTCCTTGGTCACCTGGGTCCATTTCTTCTAGGTCTTACTGAGGAAGAAACATCATTGCAGAGGTGTGATGAAGGAAAGATACTCAGTTTCTGGCAACCAGGAAGCAGAGGGTGGAAAAGCCAGAGAGAGAAAGGGGTGGTTCTGACTGTGGATACCCTTCTGGAAAGATCCTCAGTGACGTGCTTCCTCCAAATAGGCCTCACCTTCCAGTAGCCCATTCAGCTGATGATCTCATTGATGGACAAATTGCTTGGTGAAGTCAGAGCCCGCAATCCAATCACATCTCCCTTTGAACCTCAAGCTCTCAATAAATGAGTCTTTGGGAGATGGTTTGTATTTAAACCATAACAAACATATAGACTTTGGAATAAAATGGACTTATTTTTGTTTCCAGAGATTATGTGACTTTTAATAAGTTATTTAATCACATTGAATTTACATTTTCTTTTCTCAAAAATAGGAAGTAAAAATATCTTATTCATAAAGGAGCTGTGTGGATTAAATAACAGAAAGTCTAAAAAAAGATAGCCACTATTCTCAGAACACAGCAAATGACTTGTTGAATGGTAGCCTATATTATAACTTCTCAACATTTGTTTGTTTTCTGTTGCCAGACGTAGTCTTCTATTCTCAGTTTAGAAGAATCAAAGTATTAGAATTATTTAACAGTTTAAATATCTAAATCAAATGTATTGATTTCTACATCTTATACTTGAATTTTTTACCTGAGGGCTTTTGTAAGTTATGTAAAAAGTTGTTTTGCTAGGTGTGGTGGTGCATGTCTATAATCCCAGCACTTGGGAGGCAGAGGCAGAAGGATCACAACAAATTCCAGGCCAGCCTGGGCTCCATAGTGAGTTCAGCCTGAACTACGTAGTGAAACCCTGTCTCAAAACCATGCCACCTCAATTTTTTTCTTTCAGATTAGGATTTGGTTTTATTAAAATCTCAAATTCTTTACATAAAAAATTGCTTCACTACTCCTGAAGAAACAGTAGTTAAATACATGTCAATTCATATGGGACGTTCTTTGCCTTTTCTCCCTCCCCTTCTAGTGCTATTTTTATTCTATAATATTAGGTACAGGCTGCCATTTGAATAATTTAAAAGGCATAATTAGAAAAATGTTAAAATGTAACAATGACCTGCTCTTGCAAAAACAGAAAATGAGTCCTTCATTAAGTATGATTTTAGTTTTTTAATTAATTTTTTTGAGACAAGGTGTTGCTATGTAGTTCAGATTGAACTTGAACCCACTATGGAGCCCAGACTGGCCTCAAACTCACAGTGATCTTCTTGTCTTAGCCTCCCAAGTGCTGGGATTACAGGCATGAGCTATTGCACCTGGCTATGATTTTATTTTTAAAGAACTGTATATTTAGTTGTGAGTCCCCAGCAGGAATTTTTAAATGACTAACTTGGATTTTCAAGATTCAACAGTATGGTAAATGCCTTTTTTCTTACTTTCTTCTCCTTCAGTAGGCAAGTGTGAAAATAAGCAATGCTCAGATTATTGGCATCGAGATTGAGCAGGAATCCAGAGAAGGTATCATCATATGATATACAATGTCATCTGTATAACTGCTTCTGAGCAACAGCTTTTTTTTTAACAAGCAGATATAATAATGGTGGTGTCAAATACTTCCAGGATTCATAGAGAAATTCCTAATTGCTTCTGTTTTCATCCTGGAGATGGAAGAGGCTTTTCCTTTTCTCCTGCACAGTGTTCAAGCAAGTTATCCTCTGTTCTGGCTCTTTGACAAATGTCCAAAATAATTACATATAGCTTGTTCTACTGTGCTGAAGACCAAGGAAGTATGGAGTAAGAAAAAAAGCCTCAACTGAGTCCTGTCCCTTCTGCTTCCAGACCTTTCCTGTAACTGCTCGGAGCCTGTACCACCTCTCCAGCGGTGTTATAGTAAAGCTACTCTGCTTCTTGATTTGAAGATGAATTATTGGCTGTGGCTTCTTTGATTGTTTATTCAAATCTACCTTTCTTGCCCCCTCGCACTGTATGCAAATAAAGCACTTCATAGGTCAGGATTTTTGTTTCCAGGTTAACAGTAAATTGGTGAAGACCTCTTGGCTTCAAGTCACCTCTTTATTTATCTCTTTACCCTTTTAACTTTTCTCCCCGCTTTGGATTTTGCCCTTTTACTTTTCTCTCCTCAACCTCAATCTCCTAATAATCAGCAATGCCTACGGTGGTTGTTTTCCCACTGCTTCAAGTGTTGGTTGTGTCAAAGCCTCTCTCCAGCTGTTAGCTTCTGCTGCTGGTAGACAGCAATGGGGAGCCCCCTTCCTCCACTGCAAGAGTTGGTGAGTGAGTGTGGAGGAAAACCATGTAAGTCAGTGTAATGTATTCTACATTATTGTTTTTCGACAATCAAATCACACAAAAACTTTCAGGGAAACAAGTGACTAACTGTGGACTGAAGGCTGTGCAGAGATATGTACCAGATGCCAGAGGAATGCATGAAGACTTAGCTAAGAGAGGGTGTCAAGGGATGAAATTCTTGAAAAAGACATCCCAGGTGCTATTTGAGTTCTGAAAGATTTAGCTAAGTGAAGAGACCTGTGCAACAAGCATTCTAGACAAAAGCAACTGTATGTACAAAGTCACAAAGGAAAAAGAGTGTAAACTGCCTTCTGCAAATGGGATACAGGTTATGCTGTCTAAAGTGTGGAGGGTGTCGAAAGGGATGTCTTAGCAAGGAGACTAGATGGAGAGGCAGGTGTTTATGCCAACGGGTCACATACACCATGTACATTATTCTTAGAATTTTGGACTTTTTTCATGCAGACTTGAGGAACCAACTATAGGATTAAAAGTGAATGCCACCGTGAGTATATATTTAAAAGGACAACTTGGTGTCAAGGTGAAGACGGGAGGGAAAGGATTGAGACTGGATTAAACAGAGAGGTTAGCAAGGCATTGCCTTGACTCGGGAAGCAGCTGAGATTAGATGGAGGGGCTGAGAGCTGGGATGGTGAGAAAGAGGTGGAGCCAGGGCCTGTGGGAGACAGAACTGATGAGCTGTTGTCACCGATCAGGTTTGGGACATCAGAAAAGAGCACTAAGGGGTAATAGCCAAGCTTCTGGTTTAAGAAAAAGGGCAAATGGGATTCTATTTATGTGTGTCTCAGAGAATACAGAAAAAGACCAGTTTTGCCAGGAAATGGCCTGACCTTGAGAGGCCAGAGGCACGTCGAGGCAGAGATGTTCAAAGAGCAGTAAGAAAAGCATTTGTTGCCACAGGTAGGCTTGGGGCTCAGCAGAACATAGGAGGGTAATTTGACTCATGGAAATAGAAGAGTGAGGGAGAGTTGAAAGTGTTAAGTATAAAAAGAGAATCTAGAAAGGTGGAGAATTTAAAAGGGGAGGAAAGAGAGGGAAGAGGGAAATTAAGAGAGAGTACCTTACAGATAATAGGAGAAAGTATTTCAGGATGGAGAAAACAGTGTCTGATGCTTTTGAGAGGATGAAGTGAAGTATAAATAAGATAGAGAAAAAATGAACCAAGAACTATATGAACCATATTTGTAAGGAACTTGACTGAGTGAGGTAGAGCCTACAGCAAGTGGGCAGACATGACAATAAAATAATTGCTTTTTCAAAAATGAGGTAGACTTGTGTCTGTTTAAATAATGTCAGGAAAGTGGCAGCAGAAAAAAAGAATTATCCAACTATTGGAACAATTTGGAGTTTCATATGACAGTCAATTAAATTGACATTAGTGAGCTGACTCTCTGGTAAGCTGTATTGTGATAGAAGAAGCTTCTAGTCAAAACTCAAAGTCCACAATGGAAGCAAGTAATACAGAGGACAGAAATTCTAGGTAATTAGCATACTAAAAATTCTCTGGCTAGACCTTAAGAAATATCACTAATTGTTTTATAAATGTTCATATTTCCTGTAGCTGTTTTATATGCAAAGTACTCAGTTTCAAATTATTCAAAAGATTCTTCTTGATTTGAAATGTTTTCATGTGAAAATGGAACACTTATTCAATGTTTTTTGGAACTTAAATTAGTTTAGTTATCATGGAAAACATTATAGAGTTTCTTCAAAAAATTAAAAATAGAATTGCCATATGATCCAGCAATATTCAAAGGAAGTAAAATTGGTGTGTTGAAGAGAAATTTATATTCCTATGTTTGCTACAGCATTATTCATGTTAAACAAAAAACGGATTCCACCTTAGTGTCCATTAACTGATGAATGTATAAATGTAAAAGAAAATGAAGTATGTATATACAGTTGGATTCTATTCAGCCTTCTAAAGGATAAAATCTTGTAAAAACATGGATAAAACTAGTGATCATTGTCTTAAGCGAAATACATCAGGCACAGAAAACCAAATACTGCATGACCTCATTCACATGTGAAATACAAAAATTCAATCTCACAGAAGAGGCTGGAGATTGTAGAGGAGAAAGAGTGATGGAGAAACATTGGTCACAGAATATTAAGTGACAAGTTTCTAGAAGTTCTGGTGTGCTATTACTCAGTATGGTGACCATAGAAAATAATGGACAATATTTTTATTAGTACATGTATAGAACACATAATTGTTAAATTCATGATAGAGAATTGGTACAGGTACATAATACTTATTAATTATTATTTTATTCCATTCTTTTCTCTTCCTCCCCCTAGTTTAATCTCTTGGTCCTTTTCTCATTTGCAGGAGATCTATCTTCCTGTTTCCTGTTAACTATATGTTTTTATTTTGACTTTTGATTTAGTTATACTTTGGATTTCCTATATAAAAGAAGTCATATGATATTTGGGTTTGTGTGTCTGGTTTGTTTCACTTAATATTACAATGTTAAGGTACATCCATTCCATATGAATGATTCAAATTCTTCCTTTCTAAAAAGGAGTACTCAATTATATATAAATATCACATTTTCTACATGTGTTCATCTGTGGATAACCACAGGCCACTTCTAAGACTTAGGTATTACCAATGAGTTGTACTGCTGCAAACTTGGGAATGCATAAGTCTAAGTGATAAGATATGTTTAGCTCTTTCAGGAAGATACCTACTAGTAGGGGAATAGCTGGATTGAATGAAATTTCTGTCTTTTTAGTTCTTTGAAGAATCTCAATACTGATTTCTACAGTAGTTGTACTACTTTACATTCTTACCAACAACATAGAAGGGTTCCTTTTTCACCACATCCCTGATAACACTTGTTATTATTTTATTTCTTGATGATAGCCATTCTTTCTGGAGTAAGATGGAATCACTGTGTTGTTTTAATTTGCATCTCTCTAAGGGCCAATGATGCGCAAAATTTTTTTCATTTATTTATTGGCTGCATGTACTTTTTCTCAGAAACTTCTATTCATTTCAGTTGCCCATATTCTGATTGTGTATTTTATTTCAGGGGTCTAACTTTTTGGAGTTTGTTACATATTCCAGATATGAGTCCTAACTTCAGTTACAACTGACAAAATTTTTTTCCATTCTGTAGCTGGGTTCCTTACTCTTTTGGTTGTTTCCTTTGTTGTAAAGATTTTTAATTTTATATAATCCCATTTGTTAATTATTGATGTTTTTTCTTGTTCAATTGGTGTTCTGTTTAGAAAGTTCTTGCCTACATCGATGACTTCAACAGTTTTTCCTATGTTGTTTTCCAATAGGTAAAGTGTTTTTGTGTTAATATCTAGAACGTTGATCCTACTTTACTTTAGTTTAGTATGTGGTGGGAGATATGGGCCTAGTTTCAATCTTCTGTGTATGGATAGACAGGTTTTCCATAGCCATTTGCTAAAGAGGCACTCTTTCTTGCAGTGTGTATTTTTGGCCCCTTTATCAAAGATCAGGCCGCTGAATGTGCCCAGAGATGTTTCCGCAATCTCTGTTGTGCTCATTCAGTGTATGTGTCTGTGTTTGTGCCAGTTCCATACTGCTTTTAATCACTGCAGCTTCATAATATAACTTCATCTGAGGATTATGATGGCTCTTGCTTTGTTCTTGTTGCCCAAGATTACACTTGTTATTCTGGATCTCGTCTGGTTTCATAGGAATTCTATGATGGTTTTCTATAGTTTTGTGAAGACTGTTGTTAGAGCTTTGATTAGGATTACATGAAAACTACATATCCATTTTGGAAGTATGGCCATGTTAACAGTGCTGGGTTTACCTATCCAGTAACAGGGGACATCTTTCCAATTTCTGATGTCCTCTTTGATGTAAGTTTTCATTTTAGAGGACTTTCACTTCCCACATTAGGTTAACTACTACGTTGGGAACCATTAAAGTTGGAAATTGAACACATGTTCAGGGCTACAGTATGACCGGGTCATGGCTGACCCGAGAACAAAGAGACCCCTCAAGGGCAAGATAAGGCTATGGCTGGGACCCCTGGCTCCAACCCCAATTAACAAGATAGAGATTGTAGCTGCAGACATTTCATTCCTATATTAAAGTCAATTTGGAGACTTTTATAAGATATTTCTCCTAAATTAAAATAAGATAGTTTGCCTAAAAAGTTAAAAGTAGAATGTATTATGGTTCTTTGGTTTATTTTTCAATGCTTATTTATGTGTAACATACCGTTACATCCTTTCTGGATAGACTCAGGTTTCAGGCCTCACTGGGTTACTGTTTACAATGCTAATAATATATATTACATTGCCTTACATTCATTGGCTCACATGGAGACTTTCTCCTAAAATACTTCTCCTAAATTAACAAAAGATAGTTCTCCCTAAATTAACATAATCTGTTACTTGGAAAAGTCCTTGATCCACTCCCAAGGTCCTACTCAGTTTCCTGTGTTTTCCACTCTAATACCTTACTTGTTTGAAAAACTAAATAAATGCAGGATTCTCAGAGACATTCTTTGTCTTAGCCCCCAGAGTCTTGAACTCTGCTAGAGGGTTTGAATCCTCCTGGAGCCCTAAAATCATACCACTTGTCTCATTTATTTAAGCTTTCACCATACACTCATTTTGGAGATTGGGGATCTTGACCAGTTCTCCGATACTCCTATGTGTTTAATTTTTCTTGATGGCATTATAGATGGTATTGTTTTGCTAATTCCTCAGTGGGTAATTATTGGTTTATAGGAAAACCATTGAGTTTTTGTGTTGATCTTGTATTCTGGTACATTGCTGAATTTGGATACTAATTCTTGGAATCTTTGGTGGAATTTTTGGTCTTCTATCTAAAGGATCATATCATCTGCAAATAATGGTAACTTGACTTCTTCATTTCTTAGTTTAGTTCCTGAGTTGATGCTTGTAAATTGCCTATGGTGAGCAGCTTTATTGCTAGTATTTAGAACTATTAGGAAATGACTACTTCTCAGAGGTATCTTCCAAGTGTAGCTGGCTTCTGAGACCCAAGTCTGCTGTAAGATCCTACCTCTTCATCTTAGTGGGGATGAGAAGTTGCTGTATACTTGGCCCTGCCCCTGGTTCTTTGGCACTAGCCCATAGTAATTTTTATTAAAATTAGGCAATCTCAGTCTTGGAATACTCGGAAGAACAGCTGGTTAGAACAATTATGCTGCTTTGGTAAATGTAGTACAATCAGCAATAACAATAGCATCAGACAGTGACAAACTGAGGTAACTATTAATTGCCATGTTTAAACATATGAACTAGATTTGTGGTTATATAACAAAATCTAAAAATGAATCAGAAAGTTGTATGCAGTATATAAGCCTTCGATATAGCAATTTTGCTCTCAGTGGAGAAAATTTCAAAAGGGTTATGGGGAAAAATAGAAGACAGAATAAGTCAAAGAGATCAGAAGCAAGATTGGAGGACAAATGATGATCACGCAAACTTTGGAAAACTGGTGAAGAAGACAGGAGGAAAATACGGAAGGAAGAAATAAAAAAGAACAGAACAGAACAACTACAAACAACTAGAAACCATGTTCACATTCATAGAAAAACAAGAACAACAATGAAGAAAAATTAAAAAACCTTAAAACCCCGAACAAACAAACAAACAAACAAACAAGAAAAGAAAAGAAGAAGAGAAAGAAAACAAGAGAACAACTGTCTACTTCAGGGCGTATCTCTGCTGTGACTGGTAGACAGCATGGGCAGACAGAGTCCGGATCCATGTTGACTATCCCAGCAAGCCAACAGTAGCTTCACAGTGGGGTACTGGATAACCCTAGCAAGCCTGCACCCTTTCTTCCACTGAAGTTTGGGCTGCTTTCTGGTCATGAAGCTGGAACCAGACCTGTTCATCCTGCAGAAGTGCATGTACCTCCTTTGGGTTTGGACTCAGAGGGGAGCCGCTAGATGGAACCAGAAGTTGCTCTGAGTTGTGAGCTCAGCCCCCCTAATATGGCTCCTGGCCAATCAGTGTCTCCTGTGGGACATCTGAACCCAAATAACTCACCAGTCACTGAAGCCACTGTGTCCACTGCTCCTTTCCACTGGTGCATTTTTCTGCGGAGGCTTCTGGGTAGTTGGAGTCACTGCACATGTGAAGGTTCCCTCCCATGTAGTGAGTCCAGGTTCAGGCAGAAAATACCACCACTTCTTTGAAGTTTCTCTCTTTGCTTTCCCCACAGGCATCAGTTTCTGCTTCAGGATCCTTCCTGTGGCTGGGGAGCCACTTTCCTCCTTCTTCTTTTCCTCATGTTGCTTTATTGAAGTGTCTGAACACCAAATCTTGGAGAGTTTTTTCCTTTGTTTCTCACCACTTTGCCCTCTTCCTGGTAGTCCTGACTTCTTCCTTTCTATATTATCTCTTTTATTTTTTTCTCTTGCCTGTTATGCTTTAATCACTGTATTGAACAGGAGTGGTGATTGTGGACATCCTTGTCTTATTCTTGACTTTAGAAGGAAAGTTTCAACTTTTCCTCATCTGATATGATGTTGGCTGTTGATTTTTCATAGACATCTTTTAAGATATGGTCTTGACTTCCAGTTTCTGTTATTATTCAGGGATGATTTTGATTCTTTTGTGTTTGTTTAGGTAGGTTACAGGCTAATATATGTCTGTTTTGGAGAAAGTTCTGTGTGCTCCTGAGAAGAATGAAAAGAATTTGTGGCTGTATTAGTGGAGTAGAACACTCTATAAATATTTATAAAGCCCATTGTTCAAAGGTATCATTCAGCTCTGATATTTCTTTAATTTTTTTGTTCAGTTAATCTACTTGTGAAAGTGTTATTCCTTTCATTCAATATGATTGTCTGCATGTTTATTTGATCTTTTATATCCAATAGTGTTTGTTTTATGAATTTAGATGCACTGATATTTGATGCATATGTATTAATAATTGTTATCTCTTCCTATTAGATTCTTCTATTAACTAATGTGTAATGACCTTTCCCCTTCTGATCAGTTTTTGCTTGAAGTTTACTTTGTCTGAGAATATAATTGCTACTCCTGCTTGCTTTTAATGTCCTGGTGCTTGGAATGTGGTTTTGCATTTTTTAGTTTTTAATCTATGAATTTTTGGGGAGTCTCTTGAATGCAACATTCATTCAGTTCTGTTTTCTTTTAATTCAGGCTGCCAATTTGTCTGTTAATTGAAGAGTTGAGGCTAGTCACATTGAAAGTTATTACTAAAAGTTATTTCTTTATGGCTGTCACTCCATTATCTTTCTATTGTTGACTCTTTATATTTCCTTCTTATTTAACTACTCATCCTGCTTTATTTATTCATTACATCATCTTTTTGGCTTACTTTCCTTTGTTGCCCTTCTCATTCTAACATAGTTTTTGTAATACTGGTGTGTTGCTCATACCTATTAAGGTGTGCTTTGTTGTGGGATTTCCTTATTGCCTATCAGTTCTGAACGATAGTTTTGCAGGATATATTATTCTAGGATGGAATTGTTTTATTTTAAGGCTTGAAACACTTTCCTCCAAACTTTACTCACTTTAACAGTTCATGTTGAAAGTCTGCTGTAATCTAAAGGATTTACCTTCAAAAGTGATTTCTTTGTTGTTTCCTGACAGCTTTTAATCTTCTTTGTGTGTGTTGGACTTCCAAGATTTTTACTATGATGTGTCACAGGAGCTTGTTTTTTCATAGTATTTATTTGACATTCTGTCAACGTCACTTACTTTTATGTTGAATGATTTCCTCTTACTTGAACCTTTTCTGCTTTTATGCTTTTTTTAAAAAAAGAATAATATACATTTATTCCTTTACAGTTCCAGGTGATTTCCCAGTGTCAGTAATGCGTCACATTTATCATATCTTCTGTAGCTGCGTTCAGTTTCAATTGTTCAGTTTAACACAGAAGACATGTGAAATGCCAAATACCCCACTAACTCATCTCTGGCATACCATACTGTTGAAGGGAGAATACCTTTCTGTAGTGGTTACTACTGAGCGTTTTCTACTTAATATTTAGTTAAGCAGAACCACACATTTCATAGGTATTCCAGTAAACTGACATTTGTATTCACAAGTCATTGCACCTGAGATAGAAAATTTTTCCTTTTCTTCAGTTTCAAGAGACCTCAGTTATCAACATATTATACTATCTTCTTGAAAATGTAAAATGAAGTAGCACCTTTAAAACATTACATTTATTGGTCCATTTTACATATACATAGTGATTACATTCATTCTAGGGAATTTGTACCTACATGATGCACTTTGATTTTTTCCCATTACCATACCCATCCTGCAGCCCCTTTTCCCTTTCTTAGTTTCAAAAACTTCATTTCCAGTTTTTCCTTTTTTTTTTTTTTATCATTTTTTCCCTTTCCCTTTCTTTCCTCTTCCCCCATACCTAGCTCCCCTTCCCATTTGAATATATTCTTCCTATTTCGCCTATCCATTATATATTTTGGTCCTATTTATATTTTTGGTTTCTCACACCAGAGAAACAATGCAATATTTCCATGAGTGTCTGATTTATTTCACTTAAAAGTACAACTGCAAGGTGCATCATTTAGCTAGAAATGTCTGAAGCTTATACTTCTCTATGGCAGAATAGCACACCGTTGTATGAAAAAAACCCCATGCATTTTCTTTAGCCATTCATCAGTTGATGGGAATTTGGGCTGTTTCCAAGATTCAGTAATCATGAACTATGCTGCTATAAACATAGGTGTACATATATAGATGTGGTGTGATGCTTTTGATTCTTTTTGGAAGATATGAAGAAAAGGAATACCTGGGTCAAATGAAATGTGTAGTCCTAGTTTTTTTAGGAATTGCCCCACTCATTTCCACAGTGGTTTCCACAGTCTACACTCCCACCAGCAATGGAAAGAGTTCCTTTTCCCCAGTAGCCTCTCTAGCATTTGTTATTGTTTGATTTCTTGACAAGGGCCATTCTTTCTGGGGTAAGATGGCATCTTGGTGTTAATTTGCATCTCTAAAAGGACCAGTGATGTTGAAATTTTTTCATATATTTAGTTGGTGTTTGCAGTACTTCATCTGAGAAGTTTTGTAGTCTTCAGATTCTCATTTTTGGATTGGGGTCTTTAAAATTGGTGGCTCTTATTTTTTTTAAAGTTCTTTATATATTCCAGATAGTATCCTTTGTCTGAGGAACAGCTGGCAATTTTTTCCCCACATTGTGGGTTTTCTCTTCACTGTGTTGGTGGTTTCTTTTGCTGTGCAAAAGCTTTTAATAAGATGAGGTCCCAATTGTTGTTTTTTTATGATATTTCCTGTGCAATTGGAATTTGTTCATAAAGTCATTGCCTAAATCAATGCCTTCTGGACTTCTACCTACTCTAAGTTCCAGCAAATTTAGTGTTTTTGTTTTCATATTTAGATCTTTGATCCATTTTAGTTTCAGTCTAGTTAATAGTGAAAGATATGAATCTAGTTTTAAGCTTAAACTTGTGGAAAGCCAGTTTTCCAGCACTGTTTCTTAAAGAGGCTCTCTTTCATCCAATGAAGGTGTTTGGCACCTTTGTCAGAGATAAGATGACTAAGTATGTCTGGAGTTGTTTCTGCATCTTCTAGTTGGTCTACTGATCTTTGAGTCTTTTTTTTTTGCTAGTACTGTCCTATTTTTATCACAGTATTTTTATAGTATAAAGTCGTGGATTGTGATGTCCCCTACTTTGCCATTGTTGCACAGAATTGTCTTTGCTTATTCTAGATCTTTTCTGGTTCCAAATGAATTTTAAGATTGTCTTCTCTAATTTTGTGAGATATGCTGTTGGAATTTTGATCAGGATTGCATTAAATCTGTATAGGAATTTTGGAAATATGGCCATTTTTACTATATTACTTTTTCTACTAAAGAATAACGGGTATCTTTCTAATTCCTGATATCCTCTTCAATCTCCTTTTTCAGAGTACTATAGTTTTCAATGTAGAAGTCTTTTACTTCCTTCATTAGATTGATTCCTAGGTATTTCATTTTATTGGATGCTATTGTGAAGGGTGTTTGTTTCCCTAATTTCTCTCTCAGTGAATTTTTATTAGTGTACAGGAAAGCTTTAGATTTTTAAATATTGACCTTGTATTCAATTATGTTAATGAATTTCCTTATTAAACCTAGAAGTTTTTGGTGGAGTTTTTGGGGTCTTCTGTATAGAGTATCATGTCATCTGCAAATAACAATAATTTAACTTCTCCCTTTCCTATTGCTTTTTCTTTTATTTCTTTCCCTGGTCTAATTGCTAGAACTATATTGAATAACAGTGGTGACAGTGAGCATCTTGTCTTGTTCCTTATTTTAGAGTGAAGTCTTTTAGTTTTTGTCCATTTAGTATGATGTTGGTCATTGGTTTCCCAAAGATGGCTTTTATCAGATTTAGTTAAAGATTATCAATTCCAATTTGATGTTGGGTTTATTATGAATGGGTATTGGATTTTGTCAAAAGCTTTTCTACATCTGTTAAGATGATCAAACGGTTCTTGTCTTTGGCTCTGTCAATATGGTGTGTTACATTTATTGATTTGCATATGTTGAGCCATCCCTGCATTCCTGGGATAAATCTCACTTGGTCATGGTTTGTAATCTTCTTGATGATTTGCTGCATTTTGTTTGCTAGTATTTTTTTTGAAGATTTTTGCATCTATGTTCATTAGGGAGATTAACTTGTAATTCTCTTTCTTAGTTGGGTCCTTCTCTGATTTTGGTATTAGGGTAATGTGTGCTTCCAGGAATGAATTTGGAAATACATTTCAATTTCATTAAAGAGTTTTAGAAGTAGTAGTATTAAGTCTTCTCTAAATTTATTGTAGAATGCAGCAGTGAATCTATCAGAGTCTGGGCTTTTCTTTGTTGGTAGATTTTTAATTACATCTTCAATTTCATTGACTGATATTGGTTTATTTAGAATTTTTATACCATCATTCAGTTTTTGTAATTCTTATGTATCTAGGAATCTGTCCATTTCTTCTGCAATTTCCATCTTATTAGAATACAAGTTCTCAAAGTAGGTGCATATTGGGGACCACAATTTATATTGTAAATTGAGTCTAGACAATGTTTGAGGGCACCCTTGTCCTTCCCTTTGAGCTAGATTGGAATGCAGAGGCTCCCTGCTTTTTTCTGCCCACAGCTGAAAGCCCTAGTGGTAGTGACACTGTAGTGCTCACAGGGAAAAATGAGACCTGACGAAGACAGTAAGTTATTTATCTTAACTATTTTTATAATATTTACATATGTTGTTTCTTGCAGCTTCTCATATGAATGAGACAATATGATGTTTACGTGCACGTTTTATTTATTTCACTAATAATGTTTTATTTATTTTACTAATGAGTATGGTCTCAAGTTGCATACATTTACCTATAAAAGTCTTCATTTTATTCTTCTTTATGGCTGAGTAGTACTCCATTATATAAAAAATATCACATCTTTTTAATCCACTCTTCAGTCAATGGGCATTTAGGTTATTTCCAAGATCTGGCTATTACAAATTGTGCTGCAATAAATATGGGTGCACAGGTAAGTGACTGTGGTCTGGCAAGCCGCGGCCACCCCAGGGCAGGGAAACAACAAGCAACAGCATCTCCTGAGATCCGCGCCATGTTGGAACTTAGGGCACTGAGCCAACCAGGAACCAGCCTGCCGCCCTGGTAAGTGACTATGGTCTGGCAAGCCGCGGCCACACCAGGGCAGAGAAACAAGAAGCAACAGCTTAGAATCAAATGTACCATACACCCCTCCTCCCCCGTTAACAATTGGGATCCAGGGATCTGGGTATCTCTTGGGAGGTGACAATATGTGGTACAACAAATGGGGGGAGTTTCCTTCTACTATCTCTGACGGCAGATATTTTTATCACTGTTTTGCTTTGTCCTGATTAATGGTGTTGCTCTATTCAATATTCTGTTTTGATGTGTTCTATAATGTTGTGTATCTCTTTTGATTTTTCTTTACGTAATAGAAGAACAACTATTGTGAAGATAATGAGATATACAATGGTGCCTATTATTGTTGTCCTGATGACCTGCTGTGATGTCCTGTGCCAATTTCACTATACTGTCTCAATTGGCCTTATTCCATCCTGTTTTGTTGTATATTACTACCTCCAAGTTAATGAAAATTAAATAAAAATAAAACAATAGAACATGAGAAAACAAGGTAACAAAATACCTCCAAAAACTCCCAACTCCATCAAAGCTGATCCATGTGACATGGATGATGAGAAACTCAAAAACAAAACAACAGAATTATATAAGGTGATTAAAAAGGAAACAACAACAACAAAATCGATCAATAAGGTACTGAGCAAGCTATAACTAAACAGATAATGTACTTAAAAAGCAAAAGGAGGAAAAGAAAATACACTAAAGGATATAACTAAGTGTGTGGGATTGACAACCGTATTACCAAGTTTTTGTTGGATCATTGAACAGAACTGTTTGCAGCCTCACTGTTTGTTTACTTTGTATGCCTTAATTTTGTAACATGAACAAGTATTTCTAAGAAGACAATATGTAATTTATCAAGTAGTGATTTCTTATTGTTTTTTTTTGAAATTCTGTACTATTTCTACCCTATTTTCTGTTTTTTTTTCTCTTTTTAAATAAAATAAAAAAAATAAATATGGGTGCACATATATTGCTGTGGTATGATGAGGAAACTAGTTTCCTTATTGCCCTCTGTCTCATTCTTGCAAGAATGCTTTATTCTTCTTCTAGCCCACTGTACAGCCATTTCTGTTCCTGGAAATACTCACTGCTCTTCACGCATCGTCCCTGACACAGATGTAATCAGTAAATACCACGGTTCTGGCTCCCTCGTGGCCTTTTGTTCCCTGAGAACAACAGGTCATTTCATATCCCTGCTGCACTGCTATTGTATCTCTTGCTCTTCCTAATTTTCAGGCACCATACACTTTCCGGAAGACTGGAGCCCACTGCAGGGGATTCTGGTAGGTATAGATGATCTTCTGGATTCCTGCAGGATCTCTTGTGATTTTACCCTTTTCATTCTTAATTTCATGGATTTCAGTTTTTTCTTTCCTTGTTTTTGATAGGATTGGTTATGGGTTTGTCAATTTTGTTTAATCTTTCAAAGAACCAACTTTTCAATTCATCAATTCTTTGTATTTTCTTTGCTTTAGTCTCCATAGCATTGATTTCTTCTCTGATCTTAGTAATTTTCTCTCCATTGTAAGCAAGTCTTTATTGCTCTTCTTTTTCTAGAAGCTTGAGGTACAACATTATCTCGTGCTACCTTTTGTTTTCGCGATATGAGTACTTGCTGCTATAAATTTCCCTCATAGGTCTGCTTTCATTGTGTTCTATAAGCTATGGTATGTTGCATTGGCATTATTGTTTAATTGTAGAAATTGTCTAATTTTTCTTTAGCTTCATGTGTTATCCAGTGGTTGTTCAAAAAGATGTTTTAAAATTTATTTACATGTGCTTATGAAGTTCTTGTGCTTTCTTTTTCTACCAACTTCCAATTTCATTGCCCTATGGTCTGATAATATGCATAGGATAATTTCAATTCCTTTGCATTTACTTAAGCAGGTTCTATGAGCTTTTACATGGTCTATTTTGGAGAACATCCCATGTACAGCTGATAACAATATGTATTTTGGTGTTGTAGGGATGGAATACTTTGTAGACCTCTACTAAGTCCATTTGTTTAAAAGCTTTCTTCAATTTTAATATTTAATTGTTGATTTTTTGGACTAGTTGATCCATTTGTAACAGTAGAATTTGAGGTTATCATTGCAATTTTATTAGTGCTTATTTGATTTTTCACATCCACTAATATTTGTTTTATGTAATTAGGTATACTGGTGTATGGTACATATATATTTATGATTGCTACCTCTTCCTCTTGTTCCCTTTATGAGGATGCAGTGACCTTCTTTGTCTCTCCTAATCAGTCTTGGCTTGAAATCCACTTTGTCTGCAAGTACAATAGCTACTCATGCTTTTTTTCCAGGTTCCTGTTGCATAGAGTACTATTTTCCATCCTTTTGGAAAAAAAGTTGTAGACTTTTGGTCTATGACTTTCACTTTGAATTAGATGTGTTTTTTGTAAGCACCTTATTATTGGATCTTGATTCTTGATCCATACTGCCAGTCTGTTTCTTTTTATTGGTGAATTGAAATCATTAATATTGATGGTTATATTAAATCTGCTGGAAGATAAGACTAGGTAAAATTCTTGAAGACACTGGTGTACGCAGACTTTATGAACAAAACTCTGATTGCACAGGAACTGTCACAAAGAATCAACAACTGGGGTCTTATTAAAAAGCTTTTGCACAGCAAGAGAAACCACCAACAGAATGATGAGAAAACCCTCAGTGTAGTAGAAAATGTTTGTCAGCTGTTCCTCAGACAAAGAATTACTATCAAAAATATAAAGAACTCAAAACAGTCAGTCCTCCCAGGCTTAAAAACTCAATCCAAAAATGGGCATCTCAGATAAACACACACTTCTCAGATGAAGAAATAAAGACAGCAAACAAATACATGAAAAAAGTGTTCAACATCACTGGTCATTTGAGAGATGAAAATTAAAACACTTCTGAGACAACACCTAACTCCAGAAAGAATAACTAACATCAAGAAATTAACTAATAATAAATGCTAGCAGGGCTCTGGGGAAAAAGGAATCCTTCTCCACTGTTAGCTAGAATTCAGACTGGTGCAACCACTGTGGAAATCAGTGTGGAGATTCCTCAAAAAACTAGGATTTGAGGTCCTATTTGTCATTCTTCTTCTGGCTATCTTCCCAGGAGAATTAAAAACATCATACCACAGTGAAACATGTGCACCCATGTTTATAACAGCACAATTTTTAATAGCCAGATCTTAGAAACAACATAAATATATATGTACTATAGTTAAATAGTTATACTATGATTTTCTGAGTTCACTGAAGAAAAGGTTTTTGCTGGTATTGTTTGGACAACTGAATGCAGATGTCTTGCACTCTAGGTGACTGATTTGGGGATGGCAAAGAGCGCTATATTTACCATTCTTGTCCCCTGATTGTTGTGTTCTGAAATTTTGTTTCATTTAATTTCTCTTTGAAATAAAGTATATAAAAATTGATGGTTATAATTGGTATACATTGACTTATTTTTGTCATTTTATTTTCCTGTTGTTGGTTCCCTTCTTTTTTCTCTGTTTAATTATTTGCCTTACAGGCCGGGGATTTAGCTCGGTGGCTTAAGCGCCTGCCTGGCAAGCGTGAGGTTGTGAGTTGGATCCCCGGTACAAAAAAAAAAAAAAAATTATTTGCCTTACCTGGTCTATTCCTTCTGGTGTTGTAATAGTTGTTATCTCTTCCTAGAATATCCTTCAGAATGTTTTAGAGTGCTGCTGTGGTGTTCATCAGTTCCCTCAGGTATTCTTTGTCATGGAAGTATCTTATTTTTTCATCAATTTTGCAAGATCTTTTTGTGTTTTCATCAATATGGATTGGAGGTTGTTTTCTTTTAGGGGTGAAATACTTTACTCCAAGCTCTCCTTGACTTGAGGGTTTGTTTTGAGAAATCTGCCATGATTCTCGTGATTTGTTTCTTTTCCCTAACAACTTTTAATATGCTATTCTTGTGTTGAATTTCTGGAATATTGATTATGCTATGCCTAGCCATATATTTTTTGTTTATGGCTAATTGGAGTTGTATATGTCTCATTAATCTTTTGCCAAATTCTTTTGCCCTCCCAAGGAAGTTTTCTACCATGACATCTGAAAACAGGTTTTTTTGTGTGTCATTCATGGTCTTATGCTATTCTTTGCACCATCTAGCAGCTGCTGGATTGATTTCTTGTTGTCCGTTGCTATTTTTTTTATTTTTTTAAATTTTATTTTAAAAGGGAGTAAAATTAAACACAACAAAACAGAACAGAATGGGACATAAGAAAGCATAAATTTCAAAGCAAGACAACCAGAGATCTTCACTATCTGTCATATTGTCTCTTGTTTTCTTCCAAATGGTTGTCCTTATCTTTGCATATGGAGAGCTCATACTAAATAACATAGTCACTCTTTTCCTAAGATGTGTAGTTCACTGGCTCCCACTTGCTAGGCAGGGGGGAGGGGGAGGGGGGACATGGGATGGGGGACAGGATGACATGAGATGTCTGATTCTCAGCCCACATGCAAGCAGGATCACAGTTGCCCCATAGAGACAGGAAGAGTTCCTTGTTCTCCCAGCATTCCAAGCGAACCATACATTGCAGGTCCCCATGCGCCAGGTCTCTCTCTCCTTTGGGCCACTAAAAGTCTGCCACACTCTCAGCCGCCCCCAGAGAGGGGTGGAGCTCCTTTTTCTCCCAGCACCCCCAGTCAACTGCATGGTGCAGGTCCTGATGCACCAGGGTCTCTCTCCTTCAGGCTGCCAAAAGTCTGCCACTCTCAGCCATCCCCAGAGGCGGGGGGAGTTCCTTGTTCTCCCAGCACCCCAAGTCAACCGCACGGTGCAGGTCCCAATGCACCAGGGTCTCTCTCCTTCAGGCTGCCAAAAGTCTGCCATACTTTCAGTTGCCCCCCAGAGAGGGGAGGAGTTCCTTGTTCTCCTGGCACCCTGAGTCAACTGCATGGTGCAGGTCCTGATGTGCCAGGGTCTCTCTCCTTCGGGCTACTGAAAGTTGGCCACACTCTCAGCCACCCCCCAGAGAGGGGAGGAGTTCCTTGTTCTCCCAGCACACCAAATCAACCGCAATGCGCAGGTCCCAACGTGCCAGGGTCTCTCTCCTTCAGGCAGCCGAAAGTCTGCCACACCCTCAGTTGCCCCCCAGAGAGGGGGAGAGCTCCTTGTTCTCCCGGCACCCCGAGTCAACCGCATGGTGCAGGTCCCGAGGCGCCAGGGTCTCTCCCCTGCAGGGTCCCTAAAGTCCGCCATACTCACCTGGTATTTCTTTCTGATAAATTGACCATTACATTTCCAAAGTTCTGAAATTGTCAACAGACCACAGAAAGAATTCTCTTTAGGCTCCTGTTTGAAACCAGCAGCTATAGCGATCTGCTGGCCTTGCTTCAGGGCCATTGTCCCTTGCTATTTTTAAGAAATCTTTTTTTTTTTTCATGATCAGTAACCACAATCCTGTTTTCTACATCTGAGATTCTGTCCTTCTGTTGCCTAAATCTTCTGTGTGTACTTTGACTGGAATTTGTAGTCTCCTGCTTATTTGTTTGAATCTGTTTTATGGATTACATTTCTTTCCTATGTTGGACATTCATAGGTTCCATATTTTCCTCAGCTTCTTGTTTTTTAAATTTGTATCTGCTCCAGAGTCATTATGCATGTGTTTCATTGTGGTCACCATCTCTGTCATTATCTGTGAAATTATTTTTTGATTTGATTTTCTTTCTAGAGTCCCTTTCTTCTGCTTAGTTACATATGGTTTTACCACTTCAGAGAGTCAAGGTGGGTGGATTTTGGACTGTTCCACCCCATTTACCCCTGGGTCTTCCTTTAGTGAGCTAGACATATGGGGTGTGTCTTGTTTAAATGTCTTCTCATTTTGTATTGATTAAACCTAGTTTAATTCCTAGGTTTAGTCTTGTAAATTGCTTATGGTATGTAGCTTTATAGCTAGTATTTGAAAACATTAAGAAATGACTACATCTCAGAGTTATCTTCCAGATTTTGGGTTTGGAGTCTGTCATAAGATCCTACCTCTTCAGTTTATTGGGGATGAGAAGTTGCTGTGTACTTGGCCCAGCCTCTGGTTCTCTGACATTGGTCTATTGTATTTTTATGACCCTTATGCAGTCTCAGTCTTGGTATACTTGGAAGAGCACCTGGTTAGAATAATGATGTCACTTTGGCTAAAGTGTACAATCAGCAATAATGATTGCATCAAAAACAACCCAGGAACAACAAACTGAGATAACTTAATTTGCCACATTTAACTGTATGAACTAGAATTGTGGTTATAAAACAAAATAAAATGAACCAGAAATTGTATTCAGTAAAGAAGCATTCCATGTGGCAATTTTACTTTCAGGGGAGAAAATTTCAAAGAGATTAGGGGGAAGCATAGAGAAACAGAAGAAATGGAAGAGATTAGAAACAAGGCTAGAGGACAAATGAGGGTCACGCAAACTTTCGGAGACAGGTGTGAAAGACAGGAGGGAAAGAGAGAGAAGAAATAAAAATGAGAGCAGAACAGAACAACAACCACAAAAACTAGAAACCATGTTCACATTCATATAAAAACAAGAACAAATAATGAAGAAAAAACAAAAAAGAAAGAAAATAAATAAAGAAGAAAATCAGAAAAGAAAAAAAATTTGTACCAGGAATCAAACTCACAACTTCACGCTTGAGAGGCAGTTGCTGTGCCCCTGAGTTATATCCCCAGTCCCTCAGAGAAGAAAATTTAAAATGCCCATTTCAAGGGGTGACCCTGATGCCACTGGTAGCCAACATGGGCAGACAGAGTCCAGATCCATGTCAGTCAATGCCAGGCAGCCAGCAGCAGCTCCTCAGTGGTGCAGAGGATAATCCCAGCAAGCCTGCACCTCTGTTTTCTCTGAAGTTCAGGCTGCACTCAGACTGAAAGGCTGGAAACTGACCCACCCATCCAGCCCACTGCTGTCCCTGTGCCTGCCATGTTTTTGAACTCTTCTAGGAGCTACTAGGAGGAGCCAGCAGCCACTATGAACCCCAAACTCACTTGGCCTTTCTCCAATATGGTCCCCACCCAATCACCCTCTCTTGTAGGAGGTCTAAATGGGACAATTTACCAGCCACCACTTTCCAGTGCATCCACTGCAGTCTAACATGTCCACTGGTGCACTGCTCTGTGGAGTCCTCTGGGGTCACCAGAAGTCACCATGAGCCTGCATTTGCAAGCCGCCCCTCCATGCAGGCCCAGGTAGAAATCTGGGCTCAGAGAGAAAGCCCTGCCTGCCTCCTCCTTCTTCTCCCTTGAATCTTTTCTCTTTGCTCTCTCTCTGAACTTCAGTTCTCACTTCAGATGCCTCCTGGGTAGGGACCCACTTATCTCCTTCTTCTCTTCTTCCTGTTGCTATATTCCAGTGTGTGGACACCAAATCTCAGAGTGTCTTTATATACTGCTCACTACTCCACTATCCTCTGGGAAATTCAGAAGTAGTACTTTTCATGAAAAGTTTTTCCTGAATATTTAGAAAAATTCTGTTTGACACTTAAAAGAATTTTTTAAGTCATCTTCTGCAAATATCTGTTATACTCTAAGCTTAATTACACAAGTTTTTAAATAAGATAATCACTTTAAAGGGAAAAATGATTTCATTTGTATTTTAAAAATTTGCTTTATCTGCTTTGATTTCTGTAAACATGTTTTTATTCCACGTATGTTGTCTTCTAATCTCTCTAATTAGCCTTATTTTAACCTTCTTAGCATTATCTAGTAGCTGTTAGATGAATTTTTCTTGCACTCTTATCTTTTCTAAGATTTCTTGTAGTAAATCATCATGTGTTTCAATTTAGTCCTTGATTTCTGAAACTCTGTCTTCACATTGGTCATTTTTGCTTTTTAAAAAATCAACAGATTTTTTTTGTCTCCAGAATTTGTAGTTGGAACTTTTCATGGATTCAATTTCTTTGAAAAATTTGTCATTCATGTTTTGAACTATTTTGGTCAGCTCTTCTAGTTTTTAATTTATTTATCCCATAATCACAATAACCAGTTGGCTTCATAATTTCACCATCAATTTGGTATGTCTTCTTTGAACTCACTTTTTTTCTTTCCTCCTTAATCATTTCATACTTCTCAGCTGTCTGGTGCTTGCTTTCCTTTCCATTGGTTTTCCTTGGGTCTGCTATAGGAGCGTTGAGAGATTTTGGAGTCATTTTGTGGGCTTGTTTTTTCATTTTCCTGCTTTTCTTTTTCTTTCTTTTTTGTTGATATTTGAGGTCAAATAGAGTGAAGATAGATTGTTGCTGATGTTAAGATCTTTCTAGTTATGTCCTATTTTCCAGTGATGCATTTGTAGCTTGTGTGTCTGGTGATGTAGTTTATAACTTCAAGCTATTCAGTTTATTTGGGAAGGTCCCTATCACAGTGATTTAAGGAGAGAATTTCCACTCATTATTATATCATCCACAGATCCAAGCCTACCTCAATCATAAACATTAAAATGGACCTCTTCCAGACTATATTATACTGCTGTGTATTTTTCTTCTGTAATTGGGAAATGGGAAGAGCAGGGGAAGGAGAAAAGAGAGGGTACATCAGAGGAAATAGTGTGTTTTCTTTGGGTACACTGAGCCCAATTTTGTTTGGGTTTACCCTGACATACCTGTAAATGGTATTGTTTGATTGGTAGAGCTGGGTAATTCTTATTCTCTAATGCAGTTATGCAAGGCCCTGGTGTACTTATCCCCTGGATAGGCAGAGAGGAGGCGGTAGAAAACAAGGAGGCAAGATGATGAGGAAGAAGGAACAAAGACTAGAGAGCGAAGGATTAAAAATTTAGAGAGAAATACTAAAATAGGGAGCAGGTCAGAGGGTAAAACCTTGAAAATTAAAGTATAATAACTGCAAAATACAATAAAGAGGCAGCAACCTGAAGCAGAAAAAATTCAGAGAGATAAAAGAAAGAAAAACAGCCAAGCTCACTCAAATCCAACAAAGATATCAGGGTACAATAGCTACAACAACCCAAATACAAGTAGAAATAAAAATAAGAACCTTAACACAGTTATTATATCATTAACTCAGAGTTTCAACACAGCTCCCTCTATACCGTGACTGATTCTCATTCCTAGGGCAGCTTCCCTCTGTGGGCCAGACAGTGACCTGCCCAGACCTGCAAGGGCTGTTGCTCTCCCGAGCATGTGTTTTGGCTGCAAGCTGTGCCTGGGGCATGGCCCCCCGCAGGCCTCTGTGGATCTGATAGCCCCAACTGACTGGAGTGGGGTCAATGTCCTGAACATTCCAGTGGCTTCATCCACAGGCTCTCCTTGTCTGATGGATGGTCAGAAATCCACCATCCCAGGTACTGCTCACCCTCAGTCTACCTGCAGATGCTTAAGTCTCAGCCTCCCCACAGAGCCTGGTCTCCCAGGCCTGGCTGAGAGTCCCCTTTGTCAGTGGGGGGGTAGGCAGAACCTCACTCCATCTCATGCCTGCCTAGCTCTCACAGAAACTTAGGACAGCACCTTCTCTATTGTGCCTCTGCTGAGTTGCTGTCTGCTTTGGGCATCAGTTGACTCTGCTCTCATGAATCTTCTCTGTTGGACTCTGATTAAGGTATTTGTTAGAGATCTGGTTTTTCTCGTCCTCTGCAATCCCCGGCTAGGACTTACTGGGGCATCCTGGGAAGACATGGGTAGGTTACTGAATATTTCACATTGCAACATTCCCTTTGAATGTGGGAAGAGTTTTTTCCTCTGTCAGGCAAGACTTCTCTTTTCCTAGCGTCCTACTGCCCACCTGTGCCGGAGTACACTTTTTCATAAGATGTAGATGCATCTTACTTGTCATTGTGTTGAAGTGCTATTGTTTACTTGCTACACGTGCATAAGCTACCTGCTGGTGCTAGGGACCTATTTTTTTAAGACAGGGGTGTATTCCGCTGGTTGCTAATGTTAGAATGCTATTTGTTTCTATAAGGTGTGAGTATGTCCCACTGGGTGCAGCTGCTGGAGCACTACTGTTTACAGTTCACAGTGAGTGGATACGTGGGTTGAAGGAAGTTTGTTCTGTCCTTTTCTGCTTTTGGCTTCTCTGTACTGTAGAGTTGATTATGTTTCACCCCACTGAGCCCAGTGGGGAGGATAGAGTGACTGTGACTCTATTCAGTCAGCCAGGCTATCACTGAAGAGCTGTTTCCCGTCCTCAGTCTAGTCCTCTCCCAAGATGGCTTTTATGCCAGGTCTGTTGTGGGGAGGAAGGTACTGTGATCTAGGAGAGATCTGGATTCCCCCGGATTTCTAACATGCTGGATTTGGGTCCAGATGCATTTTCTTTTCATTTATTCTCCTGAATCTAACTTTCATCTTTGACTCTCACCTCAGGGTATCTGATTTTCTCCAGCACCGATTTGGAGACACTCACCCTTGCTGTTGTCCCCTAGGTGGCTTTCTTCGCTTCATTTCACTAGGGTTTTCAAAGAAAAACTTGCAGTAGGTTTGTGTGCTCAGGGAGCCCAAGAAGATCCAGTGTCTACCCTGTGTGGGCTAGGGAAGTAAGGGACCTGGAGTTTGCTTCAGTGTGTATCACAAGGCTGGAGACTGGGGAGCGGGTAGAAATCTGTTGTGAGGCTGGAGTTCAGTGGCCTGAGAACAAGAAGTTTGGATGTTCAAGGACAAGCCAAGATGGATATCTCAGCTAGAGAAGACAGAAAATTAGCCCTTCTTCCTTTTTTCCTGTCTATCCCCTCGCCGGTTTGAACGATGCTCACATCACTGAGAGAGAATCACACAGGAAGCAGTGGTATCCGTTTCCTGAGGGTAGTGAGTTCACATCCTTAGGATGTAGACAGTATGCATGTTTATAGTTTAGAGGAGTAGAATGTGGAGATTGTTTTCCTCTGAAACAAATTTTATGTATATGGAAGTGACATAAAATACCGTGTTGTATATAGTTTGAAAACTTTGGCTACCTGAAAAAACTTGGAATTGAGAATTGATCCTTTTTTTAAAATTTTATTTTAAAGAGAATAAAACAAAAGAGGGCAGTACAGAGCAGATCAGAACAGGACAACATAGGCAACACAGTATACTTTACATTAAGACAACCAGACATTAACAGTAGCTATCACAATATCTCTTTCTCTGCTATAGTTGAGCATAGTTTGAAATACAATAATATAAAACATAACAAAATAGTATAAAGCCATTCAAAGAGTGAAAGAATTACAAGGCTTGAAAATAAATGATAGTGGATACACAAAGCATTGTTCATTTCTATTAAAAAAATCTTAGTACCAGGTAAATACTAAGTTTAAATATCACATGAGTGATATCTAAAGTATCGGGTAAATCTTAACACTCAAATAATTTGTCTTTGAAAAATATGCACTTATCTCTTTTTTCCCTACTCTGCCTCTCTCCTCCTCTCTTCTCACTGTTCTAGTCACTGCAAGTAGGAAAATCTTTGCTTTCGATAGGGTGTTTTCCTTGCTCAGTATTGTCTGTATCATGTTGCAGTCCTCATAGTTCTTGCATTTGGTACAAAATGACTATCTAATCTAAATACTATCTCATGTTAGTCCTGCTGTGTTTATCTATGGTTACATCAAAGGAACAAACAAAAGCCCCTGATTCAGAGGTAAATGGCTTAAATAAATGATGTCATTTACTTTACCTATAAAGCCACAATTTAAAATCTGGGCACGGTTTGTCTCTTGCCTGTCACTGACATGGCTTGGAGGCTGGGAGCTGCAGGCCTCAGGAAGCATGTTCATTTCTTTACTCACTCTCTCTGGTTTTTGTCCAGAGCTTCAGTTTATGCTGCGACCAGCATGCTTACCTGTAGCCTTCTGTGGCCAGTTAGCTTCCTCACAACTTGGTGGGGAGCCAAGCCCTCAGACGGGGGTTGGCAGAGATTAAAAGAGCGAGCCAGAAGCTATACTATCTTTCAGGAACTGTTTTTGAAAGTGATGCAGTGGTTCTGCTCTTCATCCATCTAGGCAGTCCATCACAGCCCTGTTCAAGGAGAAGGAAAATTGGCTTCACCTCTTGCTGAAGAATTAACAAGCTTTTGGAAGAGAATATGAGATCGCAAGTATTATTGTGGGTGTTTTTAGAAAATACAATCTGCCATACCTCTTCTTGGTAATATATGGATTTTCAAAAGTCGACGTGGGAATTCCAGGCAATAAAGCACTCCAGTGAGGAGAATATTTAGGTAGCTCATTTAATAACCTCCAAGTGTTTGGTAGGCAAACATGTCACACAGTGCATGAACTGGTTCTGCATGGGAACAACAAACTTTCCTAAGGATTAAATGAATCAAGTTTTCCATGGAAATCTTTGCAAAGTAGAATTAAGTTTTGCAAAATCACTAATACTATTAGAGAGGGAATATTCTAATACATTCTGCTTAAATAATTTATAATTGCTGCTTAAATTTTTAAAAACTTTTATCTAAAGAGAAAAAAAACAACCAAACAAAACAGAAAAATGGTAGCAACAATACAGAATTACAAAAGGAAAAATATAAAAGAACAAAAACAAGCAAACAACAAAAAAACCAAAGCAACAGCAACAACAAATAAAAGAAAAACACTAAGAAATCACCACTGGATACATTACATACTCTCATCATTGGAAATAGTTGTTCAAGTTACAAAATTAAAGCATACAAAGTAGACATTCAAACAGTGAGACTGTTAACAGTTCTGTTCAACAATCTAACAAAAACAGTAATATGGTCATCTATCTTATACACTTAAACATACATGCAGTTATATCCTATAGAGCACTTTCTTTTCCTCTCTTTTTTACAGTAGCAATTACACATTTTGGGTTTTATTACTCCTACGGTTCTTATTACTTTTTACACTAGAGAAACAATGTGATATTTATAAATTATTCTTATTTATTCCACTAATGAGGATAGTCTCTAGTTGTCTCCATTTGCCTAGGAAGGCCTCAAGGTCATCCTTTGTTTATAGCCGAGTAATATTCCATTGTGTAAAAATACCACATCTTTTTCATCCACTCTGCAGTTGATGGGCATTTTGGTTGTTTCCAAGATTTAGCTATTACAAATTGGGCTGCTATGAACATGGGTGCACATATACCACTGTGATATTAACTTTTCAGTTCTTCTGGGAAAATGCCCAGGAGAGGAATAGCTGGGTTGAATGGAGCATCCAGTCCTAGTCTTCTGAGAATTCTGCATACTGATTTCCATAGCAGTTGCACTAGTCTGCACTCCCACCAACAGTGGAGCAGTGTTCCTTTTCCCCCGAAGCCTCGCCAACATTTGTTATCAGTTGACTTCTTGATGGCAGCTATTCTTTCCGGTGTGAGATGATATCTCAGTGTTGTTTTAATTTGCATTTCTCAAATGATCAGTGATGGTGAACATTTCTTCATGTATTTGTTTGCCATTTGTATATCTTTATCTGAGAACTGTGTGTTCATCTCACCTGCCCATTTTTGGAGAGGGTCTTTGAATTTGGGGGGGAGTTGATGTTTTTCAATTCTTTATATGTTCTTGGTGTAAGACCTTTGTCTGAGGGGTTGCTGGTTAAAATTCTTCCCCATTCTGTGGGTTTTCTTTTCACTCTGATGGTGATTTCTTTTGAGGTGCAGAAACTTTTCAATAATGTGAGATCCCAGTTGTTTATTCTCTGAAGTGTTTCCTGTGCAGTTTGCATTTTGTTCATGAATTCTCTGCCTATGCCTATGTCTCCAAGATTTCTACCTACCTTATCTTCTAGTAGATTTAGTGTTTCTGTTTTAATGTTTAGGTCTTTGATCCATTTAGACTTTAGTTTTGTGCATGGTGATAGGCATGGATCTAGTTTCAGTCTTCTGCATGTGGAAAGCCAATTTTTCCAACACCATTTATTAAAGAGACTATCCTTCTTCCAGTGAACATGTTTACCCCTTTGTCAAATATCAGGTGGCTGAGTGTCTTTGTTGTTGCTTAAATTTATAAAGAAACATTTCCTTCTAAAATATCAGGATCAGATGTGGTGGTGCGTGCCTGTAATCCCAGCACTTGGAAGGCTGAGGCAGGAGGATCATGGCAAGTTCGAGACTATCCTGGCCTACAAAGTGAGCTCAAGGCCAGCCTGAACTTCACAGCTAGACCCTGTTTAAAAAAAATCAGGGCTTTATCAATGTAGGCTCTTAAAATAAGCTTTGAAATAACCTAATTATAAAATTAGTAAAGATTAGACAGTTTGAAAGAGGAATGTTAAAAAGAAGTAAGAAGTCAAGGAAAAAGGAAAAGCTAGTAGATCTGTAAGTAATCTGGAATTCTACAGTGAAAGAATAATTTTGCTGTAATTAAGTTCCAAGGATATTGTCATTGCCTTCTTCATGCTGCATCTGAGCCAAAGGCTGTGATTAGCGTTTGTATATCCGGGTCAGGTTATTTTCCAAATACATTCTTGGATGAAGGGAAAAGAATTTCATCATTTTTTTGGTTGATAATTTCAAAAAAGTTGTAGAAATGGACTTGTTTTATGTTTTCATGCAGACTCACATCTGGGTGTTTGCACCAAACGGACAAGAACATTAAACCAAGAATGGCTTGGCAGGAATTAGCTATTATTCTGGTTTGAGAAGAAAGAGATTGTTACTTCATATTCTTTGTCATAGATTAATATCTATCATTGTCTTTCCTGGTTTACTCCCTTGAGTTGTAGGTTAAAAGTAAGGAAATTCTCATGTTAATTGAATGATTTGACTAACTTCCTTTTTTGTTTCCCTGAACCACAAAGCCTTTGTGGGTAAACTCAAGAGTATTGCAGTAAGTACAGGGACAACTTGTTACATCAATGCTCGTCATCCAAGTTCCTCCACATTTTCAATAGTGGATCATAATAATATGAGCATGTTTACTAATGAACCAACCATTATGCAATTAGCTTAATTTCAAATATTCTTTCATTAATTAGCACTTCTGTCTAACTTACCCATCAGTTCAATGTTCTTGTGAAATGGAATATATAATGTCAGTAGAACATGGATGGATTAATAAGTGAAATCACATACCTTTTTTCTCTTTTTCTTTTTTTGGTATTGGGGACTGAACGCAGGACCTAGCACTTGCCAGCCAGAGGCTATGCCACTGAGCTATATCCCAGCCCTAAAATCTGATAACTTGTAAAAGGATGGTGACAAAGCAGGTGATTCAGTAGGGAATGATTTGAATATCAAATGATCAGACAAAACCATGGGGATAGTGTTGAAACTCTAGAATATTTTGCTAAAATCTGAAAATAGAATATGAAGAAAAGCCTGACTCAGAATGCCATACAACTGTATTGCTAGAACCATGACAGAAATCAATCCTTAGCCAGGCATGATGGCACACGTCTGTAATCCCAGAACATGGGAGGCTGAGACAGAGGGATCGTTGTGAGTTCAAGGCCAACCAGCACTACATAGAGAGACCCTGTTTCAAAAATAAAACAGAAATCAATCCTTAGTGCATTTTTGTTGTAGTAATTAGGATGTAATTATAATTATGACAAACTTTACACATCAAATAAATTTATGTCATGATTGATAGTTTCTCTTCTCAGTGTGATTTTTTACCTATACAATATTTTTTACCATTATTTAACATGAAATAATATCCCCACTCTTTAAGCAGACTTGATTTTCCTTTGTTGAAGTGTGCTAAAAAAATGAAGACATTCTTATACTTATTAATGGCTTAGATCTAAATATTTTTAAAGACTAGAACCCCAATTCAAAGTACTGAATTGACAGCTTCCTCCTAAAACATTTCACAATTATAGCAGATTTTTAGAATGCTTGTGTTAGACATGCTTTTGAAGTTTGTTCCAAGCAACCTCCTTATCGTCCAGATGAAACTGAACTCTCATCCTGGTTGCTACATTCCTGCTCTAGAAATTTGATTCTGTTCTCATATGATTGGAACTTGTCTGACTGTGTTTGATCTTATCTAAACATAAATTCTTCAATCTGAAACATCTCGTACTTATTTTCATCTTTCTAATTATTTACTATCACTTTAAAATGCCAGTGATATTCAAACGTCACTTCTTCATGTAAGACAAGGTTTACTCAATTCCCAGAAGAAAAATACGTTTTTAAAGTTTTTTAAAATCAGTACATATTTGCTACTGCAGTTTATAGTCATCTTGGGGAGTGGGTACATGCACATGATACAAATTGTTCCTTTATTTTTTTAAATCCTCTTGTCACATCCCTTCTTCCCTTTATCCCTCATTTAATTCCCATTTTCATTCTCATTGATATTGTTAAATTTAGCTCACATTTATGGCATATAATGGTTATGTCCATAGAGATTATTAGGTTCCTGTACATGGAATATCTTTATTTTACTTATTTCCCTTTTTTTCTTCCCCTTATCCCTTGTCCTTGGCTTCCCATATCCTTGTCCCTTTCTATCTATCCTTTATTATTTTCTTTGTTTGTACTTTGCCTTACTCAAATAAGAGCTGTAACATGGTGTTTAAGCTTGGTGTCTGGTTTACTTCACTTAACATTATATTTTCCAAGTGCATCCCTTTTCTCACAAATGTCTCAAATTTGTCCTTGTTTATAGCTGAGTAGTATTCCGTTATGCATAGATACCACATTTTCTTTATCCAGTTATCTGTTGATAGGTACACAGGCTGCTTCCAGGGATAGGTAGTAGGAACTGTGTTGCTGTAAACACTGGTATGCATGCATTGCTGTATTGATGTCTTAGGCTGTTTGGGGAAGACACCTAGCAGGGAGATAGCTGAGTCATATGGAACTTCTAATTTTAATTCTTTGTCTGTGTACAACTTTGACATTATGTCATATCACCTTATGTCTTCTCAGTATGAATAGTAATAGCCAACTCCACAACTACTGACAGAATTCAAATTCTCTGCCCCAACCTTTCCATCCCTCAGCTTTATCCATTAGAGACAAAAACCTTCAACATTGTAACTGTTTCACTTTTACTTCCATATTTTTATTTATTTTATAAATAACAACTTTTAAAGTTCTAGATAATGTCAGACATACAAAAAGATATTTCATATTTCTTAAAGAATTCATTCATTGTGTATTATTTTACAATGCAGTTCTTTTCTGACTGCTCATTTTTAAAGAATGAGTCAATGAAAAGATAATTGGAAGCTGTGTGTACATCTGTGCTATTTGTTTAATAATTGGGTTCTTCATCAGGCTGAGATTTTCATATGTTTTTTTTTTTCCTTAAGGAGACATTTGGCATCTTCTCGACACTGCTGATTGCCCCTACTAAGGAAATGCTCCCGACCTTTCCCAGGAAAGGCCATGAATATTGCTGAACATTCTACAACGTACAGGTCAGCCCCGCACAACAAAAAACAATATGGTGCATAGTCTCAATTATGTCAAGGTGACTGGGCAGAGTCACATTTGCTGTATTGGCAATTAGACAGCTGGAAGCCCTCTTAAGAACTGTTTTCTCCAAATTATTATTCCTCAAAATGAATGAGGGACGTTCCTTTTCTTTATCAAGAGATTCTCTAATATTCTGTCTGCAGATATTTTCAAAAATAAGCACACCTGACAATGGGTGAGGGGTGAGAGATGGAAGAGAGTTGGAGTTTGAAGTCTTTCTGTTTTTATTCAGATGTCCGCCTCTGTTTTCCTGGTGCCTGGGATTCTGTTATGGCTTCTGTCTAGATGTCCCTCAAAGCCTCATGTGGTCATAGATGGGGAGTTTCAAAGGTGGCTGGATTGGGGTGTGTGAATGTGGATTAAGGGTGGGATAATGGAATTGCCATGCTGGGTACGGCTGGTGCCAGTCAATAGGTTTATAGCCCAGATGGAATATCAAGGGAGAGAGGGAAGGCAGGTTGGCTGTTGGTTGTTGCTTACTGCTTCACTGCTTTGCTGCCTCCTGCTGGTCTGTCATGGACTGTTTCTCCTCTGTGATGCCCCTCTACCATGCCACCTTGCTCTGAAGCAGGCTGACTATGGACAGAAACCTCTACAAACTGTGAGCTGAAATAAACCTTTCCTCCTCGGAGTTGTGAATGTGTCTCAGCAATGAGAAAGTAACTAAGGCTCCTTAATCCTACATCTTTCTGCTGCACTGTCTAAGGAATAAATTCTGCAGTGTCCTGTGGGGGGGTTGAGGAAAAGCACCTATGTTGGACCAGAGCCAAGTATATAATTTCAGAAACTGGTTCATGTGTGACTTATCCCACTCACTTTTGAAGTTTTGAACTGATTCACGGATGCTTTGGTCTTTTGCTTGTCTCAGAGTTCAGGGACCAGGGACGTGTGAGCACCCCCAGCTTGCTCTGGGAGATGGATTGAATCCAGTATGGTGAATTAGAGAGCCTTGGTGTACTGTGGTGGAGTTTCTGAGGGTAGGATGATGGGAATATTTGACCTGGAGGCAGAGAAGCGAGTATCTTCGATGTCAAATTAAATCCTTGCTAGGATTATGAGCCCCACTGGGCAGTGACTGAGGGAGGTCAAATTAAGTAGGCTGAGCTATTCTTTCAGTTAAAACATTCTTGCATTTATCTTATTTTTCTTTAAACATCTCCTTTTATCTGGTTATTAAGAGATGCTATGAAACAATAGTTAAGTAGTTTGCAAGATCTGTTAAGGAAAATGGTGAATCCTGCCAACAATGAACATGTTCAGGACCTAAAATTCAACTGTGTAGGTACAGAGTACTTGACAGCTCTGGAGCAACTGATTTTAGTTAGAAGAAAAATTAAAAAAGAAAAGAAAAAATCCTTCAGTGAATGATAAATTTTTGTTAATTGCATTTTCCTTATATAAGTGTGTGAGTGTGTGTGCACGCACGTGTTTGTGCCACAGGGTCCAGGTTTGATTAATTTTTATCAAAACCTAGTGGTAAAGGCCCCGGGAGACAGGAGGAAGGAACACAGAGTGAGCAGTCTGTTTTGGTTTGAGGGTTAGAAAAAGGCAGCTTCCAGTGGTTCAGTCTGATGACTGATTTCTGCTCCTGTGACTGGGTCTGGGTCCCAGCTGGTATGTAAGCATTTCTTTCTTTTTCTATCTCTAGGTAATAGAAATGACAGAAGCCAATATAATTTCCTTATTCCTGAGTTTGCTGGGCATCAAAACACCTAAATATCACTAACACGCGGTGAGGTCCAGAGCCCCTCTCAGCCTGATGATGGTTCTCCTTTTGAGCTGACTTACTTTCTTGTGTACCTCAACATCAGTACCATGTCCCTGAAGCACATGGTACTTTCATAATGTCATTTTTATTTTCTTATTTCACTTTTTTATTGGTATATGTTTGTGATACACACTGAAAACACGTATCGCGGGGAGCTGGTACATATCCATATTTATACATACTGAAATCAAAAGGACTACAATACATGTACTTTAGTCCTTTTGATTTCCTTTTCTTCTCTCCTTCCTCTCAGCTCCCTGTTTTTCCCTCTGCGGTTCTGAAGATGGAAGCCTTGTGAGGGATAAGCAAGTACTCTACCCCTGAGCTACACTTTAGCCCATGATATACTCTTACTATTTCTATTGCTGTTGTCTAACAACTTACTCACAGCTTATACTTCAAGGCTGAAGTGTTTCCTAGAACTTCCAAAGCAAATTGCCACAAAACTGGTAGTTTAAAACAACAGAAATGTAATATATCGTAGTCCTGGGTGCTAGAGGTCCAAAAGCAAGGTCTTGTAGGAGATTGGTTCCTTCTATGGACTCTTGAGAGAGAGAGGCTCCTTCTATGGACTCAGTTCCGTTCTTCTCTTCTAGCTCCTGAAGGTGGCTATAATCCTTGGTGCCTTGGCCTTTTACTCAAGTCTGTCTACTTTTACAGGGTCTTTTCTTATTTCTCCTCTTCTCAAATTTCTTCTTTTTTCTCTTATGAGGACACCGGTCATCGAAAATAGGGGTTATTCCAAATCCACAGTGATCTTGGCTCAAAATTCATACTTTAATTATATCTCATAAATACCAAGGTTAAAATTTATATGCCTTTTTTTTTTTTACCAGAGTTTGAACTCACGACCTCGCACTTGTCAGGCAGGTGCTTGTGCCACTGAGCTAAATCCCTGGCTCTGGATTTATATGCATTTTATGGATCCACTATTGAACTCAATACAAGGACCTACCTCTTATGTCTCAAAGGACCCAGTGGAGAGAGTAGCTGTTTCTATACTTATTCATTCATTTCTCTGTTCTTTCATTCAACAACTAACAAATAGGGAACATCTATATGGAACCAGGCCCTGTCCTAACTGTATGAGATGCAATGTACATATGATAAAGTGGTCAGTACCCGTCTGGTATTTGAAGAAGAGAACACTCAATTTACATGCATATGTAATGGCTTGTGAGCTAAGTGAGGTACATGGTGCTAAAAATCTCCAAAAGTGAGCCCTAAACCCAGGCTAAATATCAGGAAAATTATTTTGGAGAAAGGCACCTAAATATAGGGCCCTGAGAACCAGTGAGGAAATATGATGGCAAAGTGATAGGACTGGAGTGTTTCTGAGAGGCATGTGCAAAACTGTAGTAGTAGGAGAGAACATGTGGTCTGTGTGAGAAATGATTGAGAAGGGTTGAGGCCATAGGTCTTACACATTGGCTGCATCAAGATCACCGAGAGGCTTGTTACGGGGAGGTGGCTATGCCTTATTCCAAACGTTTTTGACTTGAGAGATTTGTGAGTCCTAGAAAGTTTGCATTTCTAGCAAGTTCTTAGGCGACACTGGTGCTTTTTGTCTGGGGACCGTGTTTGAGGAGGACCTAGAAAGCACAGTGAATAAATTGCTGGGCTGGCTGCAGTTGGGGTGGCTATGAAGTAGGTTATCGTTAGGCTAAGGTCTTCCTCAGCAGCAGTCTCCCACTGTGAAATTCTATCAGCAGAGGTGGCTCCACAGTTCTCAGTACTGTGTACCTGCAGTACCGTAGCATCTGGGAACTCTCTAGAAATACACATTTTTAAAGCCGGGTGCCTTACTTACTTCTTCATTGCTAGGACAATATACCCACCACCCTTAGTTTAAGGAAGGAGAGGTTTATTTTGGATCACATTTTAGTTCATAGTCAGCAGGCTTCCAAATGTGATGGGATAGTAGAGGGTCATGGTGGAGAAGAGCTGCCCATGGCATGGTGGACAGGAAGCAGAGAGAATAAAGGGAAGAACCAAGGATAGAGATGAACCCTTCTGGGTCATGCCTCTGGTGACCTGCCCCACAAACCAGACCCCACTTCATGGTAGCGAGTGAGTCACAGCATTATGCCCACATAACCCCGTTGCCTTCCTAAGTTCCCACCTCTGAGCTCCTGCCACTTTTGGGTGCATGTGGATGTAGAACATAACACTGGGAAGGGTGGTGTGTGCCTACAATCCCAGCACTCTGGAAGAGTGAAGCAGAAGGACTGCAAGTTTGAGACCCACCGGGGCAATTTAGAGAATAGCAACACCCTGTCTCACAGTAAAGTGTGGTGATGGTTGCCGGGGAGGGAGCTCCGTGCAAAGGCCTTGGATTCTATCTTTGGTGGTGCTCTCTCCCACAAAATCCATATTTGCAGAAAGTACAACACTGGAGCCCGTTTTTTTGATCTTTACAAAGTCCTCTAGTATATGCTAGTGAGCATCAAAGCCCAAAAAGCACTGCTTTAAGCAACTGTGTTCTTAACTAAGTACAGAATAAAAGTAACTACAAAGTAAAATAGAATCTAAATTACATCAGATTAAAATGCAAATCTGCCCTGGAATGACTTTACAGTATGTATTTTCCATACAATAATGTAAATTAATCAGATTATTTTCACTGCAGTAGTTGGCATCAAGTCCCCCACTCCATGAATTTGGGGGTGGGCTAGTTAGGCTTCATGGCCACATGGAAATCATATGCAACTTTATTTTGTTGTTTACAGCGCTGAGAATAGAACCCAGCACCTTCTAGACAAGTGCTTTATCGCTGAGTTGCACTGCCACCTTCTGACTTTCCCCCCATTAGTGGGGACTTGGGGGTTTATCCAGGGCCTTCACCCTGAACTGTATCCCTAGCTGTCTTATTATTTATTTATTTTTAGTATTTTTATTTTGAGACCAACTCAATTGCTAAACTGCTCAAACTTGTGATCTTCCTGCCTCAGCCTTCCGGACTGCTGGGGTTACAGGCCTGTACCTCCATGCCCAGCTGAATGCAGAGTTTGACAGGGTGAACCCTGTGGGACAAACAGAGCCAGACTCTGGGTGGGAAGATGGGACACACACTGGTTTTTCGTTTTAGTAGCTTTGTTGTGATAAAGGAAATTGGTATTTCACTGCTAATTAAGTCTCATTTTGAGTGCGTAGTTTTCAAAGATTTTTAAAACTAGATATGCCTCTTGGAAGGATTCCTGTAATTGCGGTTCCGAATTTCCTTTTTCAGTAATTTAACCACCAGATGGCAGTATTGTGCCACGTTTCAAGGTTGCCAAATTCTAAATTTAGGGAGAAAATGAACCTAGCAGTTTGAAAAGGATGTCAGTTCATTCCTTCTCTGAATATTCTATTCCTGCACAAAGTTATGACACTCATTTTGTTGGACTTCTTCCACTAATTATGACACAAAACTTTTTGTTTCCTGAGGGGCAGAAACCCAAAGCTATAATTAAACCCTTGGGGACAGTGCCACAAGGTAGAGAAAGATAATGACCAAGTGCCAGGCACTTTACATAGATTTTTTAAAAAATAATTTTATTTAAAGAGGAAAAAACAAAACAAAATAAAACAGAATAAAGGGTAGCAACCATACAGTATTCCAAGGAAAAAAGGAAAAGTACGACAATAAAACCTAACAAATTATTACTTGACTAATTACATAATGACTTCTTGGAAATAGTTGTTTAAATTACAAAGTTAAAGCATGTAAAGTAGACATTCAAACAGTGAGACTGTTAACAGTTCTGCTCCATGATCTGACAAAAACAACAATATGGTCATCCATCTTACCCACTCAAATATACATGCAATTATATCAATAGGGTAAAATTAAATACAACAAAACAGAGCAAAGCGGATCAC